>PVJS01048144.1:0-15165 GCA_004027185.1 Glis glis
TGTTATTAGTGTACCCATTTGACACACAAAGCAGTTGAGGCACAGAGGTGTTACATGACTTGTCCACTTACTGCTAGTAACTAATGATCGAGATGGGATTCAAACCCAGGCAGTCTGGTTCAAGATCTTGTGTTGTGTTTTTGATTACTACTCTATACTGCCTCTTGTCCCAGAACAATATTAACAAATAAGTGTTCTGATGTTGTTAAATACAGTAAGCTACTAGCCTCATGTGACAATTTAAATTTAAATTAGCTAAAATTAAATTTTTAGTTCTTCAGTTGAAGGAGGCACATTTCAACTGCTCAGTAATCACACATTGCTAGTGGTTACTATATTAGACATTTTTATCATTGCAGAAAGGTGTATGGAATGGCACTGGTATTGAAAACAAGTGTTACAGCAGTTCCAAAGAGAAGAGAAATGCATATGAAGAATGTAAGAATCTACCAAGTATTAATAATTGAATGGATGGCCTGGGGTAACTAGGTGGATGCACTATTCTTCAAGAGAAGAGTTATAGATGAAAGAGAAGAAAGTAGTAATAAGTTCACTTCTGGACTTGGCAGAGGGAGGTATCTGTGAGCTCTCCAACTGAAGCTATACAGAAAGCATTTGGAAATGAAGTGCTGAAGTTCAAGAAAGAATTCTGAAGTTGGAATCATCTATATAGAGACAGTCCAGAACCATGAGAGCCAATAAGGTCTTTTTGTTGTTTGTTTTGTTTTGTTTTGTTTCAACAGACAGGTTCTCACTATGTTGACCACACTATTCTTGAACTCCTGGGCTCAAGTAATTCTCCTGCCTCAGCCTTCCAAGTAACTGGGACTACAAGCTTCCAATGCCACACATGGCTATAAATGATGTTTTAAAAAAGAAAATTTAGAAAAATAAGATGAACCTTGGAGTATATCTACAGAGTTGAGATGAAAGAGGGGTCAGAAAAAGATTAATCAGAGAGAGGAGGATAGCCAAGATGATAAACTACTACATCAGCAAAGAGAGAAGAATTTCATGAAGGAGGGATTGATTTTTAGTTGAAATGCTGTAGAGATACAAGGATTGAGAGAGAGAAGCAAGCAAAAATTGGATTTGGTGATGATGAAGTTACTCCTGACCTTTGCAAGTGCAGTTGCATGTTAGTGACAGAAACCAAATGATGTTGTTACCAAAGTCCTAGGCCAGAAGCCAGACTCTGGGGGTTCCAATAAATCAGGCCTGGCACTTGCCCCAAAAACCAAACAGGAAAACGTTAACAGTAAAAAGCAGGAAAGGAACTTTAATTAATATGGTCATATTAGGAAGATGAGTGAGTTCAGCATCTCAGCCCAGTCTTCTGAGGTACTGATGTGAGCTTTAGGTTTAAGTAGAGAAAGAAGGAGCAGGGAGCAAGAGGAATATATAATTAAGCAATCTTGGTCAAACTGGTCTGGTTGATCATTAACTCAGTTCTGGTCACAAAGTCTTATCAGTGTCAAAGAAACTGCACTGCTGGGGGGAGCAATCTCCATTTGCTGGGTGGGTGGGGAGCATGAAATCTCCCTTTGCTTCTCTGGGTGTTTATCTGTCAGACCTGTGATCCTGAAAGGGGCAGTTTGGTTTCCAGCCTGCAAGGCTCGGGTTCTAAATGGTATAGGGCAGTGACCCAGGGCTTCTAGGCACCACTCCAGTTGTCTGGAACAGGACATTGTAAAAGCTGGCAGTTGGCAATCTTAGTTACTCTTATACCTTAGTTACTTTTGGCAAGCCTCTTTAGCCTTGCAGGGGGCTGATGAATATTCCTTAAATGATTAACTTGCCTACATGGTGAGTTAAGCAGGAATCTGACCCAAAGTTTAAGATAATAAAAGAGACAGATACAAAATGAAGGCAGAGACTCCAAGCTTTCATCCTGCTTTTAGTTACCTATTGGGCATCTGCACCCACAAGTCAGTTCTTTTTAGCAAAGGCAGCCTCTCTAAGTCCCTGTTATAATGTGACTGGGCAGAGAAGAAATAGAGACATAAAGGAATGAATAGGTACAGAATAGATGGGAGAGTTAAAAAAATAGAGTACATGAGCTTTATTGAAAGCAAAGGAGAAGTAACTGGAAAGGAAGAGGCAATTAGTAAACCTTTATACTATTCATTCATTTGTTCATTCAGTACATATGTTGTGTGTCTACTGGGTACCAAACCCTGTGCAGGGAACTAGAAGTATAACAGTGAATGAGACAAACTAATTGCTGCTTCTCTGATGTATTTTCCTACTTGCTTTTTCTACCCTTCTGTCTTCTGAATTCTCTCCTAAGACTTCCTATCTTCCTTTCTCTCTAATAATATTATTATTCTGCAGATACAGATGCCAAACCAAACTTATTATCAGATGCAACACCCAGTGTTGTTTCTTGATGTGTGTCATTTTTCCTTGCTAAATTTATTTCTGCTTTGTAGTTACAATGAACTCTTCAAATGAGATTTAAAAAAAAACATTTGTATATAGTAGTCTTGATTTGGTTTCCAACAAAAGCTCAAAAGGTGAGTAAACCAAGAGGGGCAAAGAGGCAGCAGCTTTGAGGAGTGGGTTGCATTTTCCCATCTGATGATCAGCACATACTATTGCTTCCTGTTAAGAAAATCCTTCCTTAAAAAGCTGTAAGGTATCTTATGATTTTAAGTACCAGACCCTTGATGACTTGGTTTAAGTATAAAACACACCTCTTATAGTTTAGTATTACCCCATGGTGTTGGGCTTTTAGTATAGCACCACAGTGCCACTTCTTGTGTCATGAGCAATACTTGTTATATTGTCAAGCTTTCCCTTGGAGATTACTCACCCATGTAAAAGATATAATATAGCTATAACCTGTAAGCTACTGGTTTTTAGTTCTTAGGACTCATTCCATGTGAATGAAGTTAAATTTACCTAGTATTAATTGAGCAAGATGGAAAGGAAGTAAGGCACCTTTTTTTTTGCAATTCTAGAAGGAAACATGAAAATATTTGATTAGGAAAGGTATTTTGTGATGAAGAGGAATATAAATGAGTGGGTCAATCTGATCCACAAACAGTACTGGCTAACAGACTTGGTACATTGCAAGACTAAGGGGGCATGCTCCCTAGGAAAATTATATTACATGATGAGGATTCTAAGGGGAGTTATAGCCTTTTAGGAGAGACAACTTTACACATTTAAAATAATTTTTGAAGCTGGGTGTAGTGGCGCATGCTTGTAATCTCAGTACTTGGGAGGCTGAGACAGGAGGATCGCAGGTTTGCGGCCAGCCTCAGCTACTTCATGAGGCCCTCCACAACTTAGTGAGACCTTGTATCAAAATAAAGACTCAAAAATAAGGCTGAGGGTGTATCTCAGAGGTAGAATGCCCCTGGGTTCAATCCCTGGTATCACAAATAATAATAATAATAATAATAATAATAATAAAATTTTGGAGAAAAAGTAGTGTACTACCATGGTTTCCAAACTTAACTATGTATCAAAGTCATGTAGGGAACTTTTTTAAAAATATATAGACTTTTGTGAGCCCCATCCCAGAAACTTCAGGGATAGCCCAGGAATTCATAATTTTTAGCAAAATTTCTGCTAGTTCTGATTTAGTTCATTCTCAGAACTGTACTTAAGAAGAACCAGGATACAGTAAACTAATAAACTGAATATAATAAAACCTTGGAGGATAAGATATCCCAAATTTATTCATTTACTTAACAAACATGCCCAAGCATCTAATATGTGCTAGGTATAATGCTATTTTCTAGGGCTACAAAGATAAATAATAAATAATCTGCTTTCAAGCTCAGTCTGATAGAAGAGATTAAGAAGATAAATAAGACAGTGTGTTCAGTGGAATGATAGAGATGGATAGATGTTATGAAAGCAAACAGAAGGACCTAACCTACCCTGATTGGTTTGTGGTGGGAGGAAGGCAGAATCGGGAAAGCTTCACAGAAGTGGCTGAGTTTTTCTATAACAGATAACTTACTCCTTATAGCATCATTTATTGTTTCAACCATTTTGCTTAGAAATATATTTCCCTGTTTTCTTAAATAGAACTCATGTAATATAACCTTTTTACTGATGATTTGGCATGATAACATTTTATCAGTTAGTTATGCCATATTGCAAAATAGTGGTACTTTTTATCACAGCATACAGGATTAATTTCCATTATCCAAAATGGTCCCTAATTGCAGTGACTTTGCTGTTCTCATTTTTCTGTCTTGTCTTTGTTGTCAGTCTGATCCTTATCGTCTGAATATCAATGTGGTTGTATATACAGTACCACATTTAAACTTTTTCTTGGCTAAAAGGATTTGAACAAAAAAGTGTGAATAAAGTAAAAGTGTAGAGCATTCTGTTAAATATAGTATGTGAGTTTTAGTGTCCTTTTACTCCTGAACTGTCGTTTGTTATTATTTCAAGGACTATAGATACTTTAGAAATCACGTAATAGCTGGGCATGGTCGCTCACGCCTGTAATCCAGGCAGAGACAGGAGGATAGCAGGTTCCAAGCCAGTCTCGGCAACTTAGGGAGACCTTGTTTTAAAATATAAATAAAATAGGGCTGGAGGTCTAACTCAGAGGTAAAAAACGTCCCTGAGTTCAATCCCCAGTACAAAGGAAGGAAGGAAGGAAGGGAGGGAGGGAGAGAGGGAAGGAGGGAGGGAGGGAGGGAGGGAGGGAGGGAGGAAAGAAAGAAGGAAGGAAGGAAGGAAGGAAGGAAGGAAGGAAGGAAGGAAGGAGAGATCACATAATACAACTTCTTCATTGTATAGACAAAGAAACTGAGGCTCAGATACTGTGGAGATGATCCATTGCAATCAAAAACTATAATCTAGTGGTACTTTGGGAGGCGGAGACTGGAGGATCCGTAGAATGCTCCTGGGTTCAATCCCCGGTACTGCAAAAAAAAAAAAAACCTATAATCTAGGCCTCCTGATATCAGAATAGTACCATTCTATTAAGTCAGCAGTTCTTAACTAAAGGGTTATGGCAGAATCATTTAAAGAACTGTTCAAAATATACATGCCTAGGACTCACCCCAAAGATCCTGATTCAGTAAGTCTGGCATGTATATTTCTAAAAACAAAACACAAAGATTTCTTGGAAGATTCTGATATATACTCCTAAACCACCATACTTTAATCTGGTTGCCATATGTCAGAATTTGCTTCTGAATAGTTAAATAGGCAGTAAAAGTCTAGACCATGAAAAAGAAGACTTTGGAGTTACAGTGAGTGAGAAAGGCATTGGAGGGTTTTGAGCAGAAAGGTGGTATAATCTAACTTGGATTTTAAAAAGAGTCTTCCGCCTACTGTATGCAAAAAAAGGGGGGATGGGGTGGGATGCCTGTACTAGCGAGACAGGTCAGGAGACCATAGATTAATTCAGGCAAAGAGATAGAGGCTTTGACCTGGGTGGTAATAGTGAAGGTGATGAGAAATGAACAGATTTTTGGATATATTTTTAAGGTCAAAGCAACAGGATTTACTGACAGATCAGATGTGCCGTATGAAAGGAATCAAAGATCACTCTTAAGTTTTTATTCCAAGTAACAAGAAGGATGTAATTGCCTTTTTCTGAAACAGAAAATTGAGAGGAATAGGTTTGGGAGGGAGATTGGGGAATTATTTTTGGATATGTTAAATTTGAGGTGCTTATTAGACATCCAAATTGTCGTCTGGTGGAAATGGTAGTCTGAAGGTCCCAAGATATATATAAATTTATAGCCGGGTGTGGTGGCGCATGCTTGTAATCCCAGTACTTGGGAGGCGGAGACCGGAGGATCCGGGTTCGCGGCCAGCCTCAGCTACTTAGTGAGGCCCTCCGCAACTTCGTGAGACCCGGTTTCAAAATAAAGGATAAAAAATAGGGCCGAGGGTGTAGCTCAGAGGTAGAACGCCCCTGGGTTCAATCCCTGGTACCGCAAAAAATAATAATAATAATAATAAATAAGTAAATAAATAAATAAATTTATAAAACATCAACATAAAGATGACATTTAAAATCATAAGAATAGATGAAATTACCAAGAGAGTAAGTGTTGATAGAGAAGATAAGAAATTGAAGAACTAAACTTTGGGACACTTCAACAGTTAGAGGTCATATAGGGAGAATCCAAGTGGAGACTGAAAAGAATTAGCCAATGAGGTGGGAAGAAAACCAGGAGGGTGTGACCTTCTGGAAGCTAAGTGAAGAAAGTATTGCAAGACATAAGGAGTGATTAGTTGTGTCAAATAGTAGAATGAAATGAAAACTGTTACTTAACCATTGGAATTAGCAATATGGAAATAACTGGTGACCTTGACCAGGAATGTTCACTGGGGTAAGGAGGAAAGAAATGAGCTCAAAAGAGAATGTGAGAAAGAGAGTTAGAGCTCAGAATAGATAACTCTTTGGAGGGCTATTCTGTGAAAAGGAATAGAGAAGTGGCATGGTAGCTGGAGGAAGACATTAAGTCAAGAGAAAGTTATATTTTTTAAAATGGGAAAAAATGCCAGATGTGGTGGCTCACACCTGTAACCCTAGTACTCAGGAGGCTGAGGGAGGAGAATCACAAGTTCTAGACCAGCCTGGGCAAATTAGTGAGACCCTGTCTCTGGATGGATGGATGGATGGATGGATGGATGGATGGATGGGATGTAGCTCAGTGGTAGAGCACCCTAGGGTTCAATCCCCAGTACTGTGTGGGGGGGGGGGCATTATGGCATGTTATATGAGGGTGAGAATAATACAGCAGAGAAGGAAAATTTATGATATTAGAAAGAAAGGGGAGAATTGATGTATCTACAGCTTTGAGTAAGAAAGTGGAGATAGGATTTCATGCACAGAGGAGGATTTAGCCATAGGGACACAGGCAGCCTAGAATAATAGAAAGAAAAGTAGATGATGTGAATACACATGCAGAGAGGTAAGTAGATTTGGAAAGAGAAGGTTGTAGAATTTTTCTTATTGATTCTGTCCTAGGAAACAAAGTTAGTAGCTGTTATTGATATGGGGAAGAGATATTGGAAGTTTGAAAAAGAAGAGAAAGTATGAAATAATTATCTGGGAAAAGAAAGGGGTAGGTAGACTACAGAACTGATAGAACAGCTCCAAAAGTACATTTGGATTTAAAATGAATCCAGTCAGCTTGGATGTGTATTTTTCTGAGCTCCACATTCAGGTAGCTGCCTCAGAGACACAGGATAGTGGAGAGGTGGCTATAGCCAGGGTTCGAGTTTTGTCAGATAAATACAATGCGAGAGAGGGACAAAGAAGCTATTGTAAGGATGGATCATAGAATGTATGGTTAGGGAACGAACTAAAGCTTTGGAAGTGGAAGAGGGAGCTGTAAAAAATGTTAGGGTCAATTAACCATAGAGTCCTCTAGGGTCAAAGATGACTAGAGTTGGAGTGTTTGAAAGAATAAGCTTGAAAGCTAGGAGGTGGTGATCGCACCGAATAATGCTGATATGGAATTCCAATGCTGTAAACTAAATGAGGTGCTTACTGGTTTTTAGTGGCTATAATAACTATTTTAATTGATTGATTTGTTAGGTTCATGACTATAAAGAAGGAACCCCAGAAGAGAAGACTTACTATATAGAATTATGGGATATTGGAGGATCTGTGGGCAGTGCCAGCAGTGTGAAAAGCACAAGAGCAGTATTCTACAACTCTGTAAATGGTAAAGCATTTTTTATTTCTACCATATTTTAATGGTCTATAAATATAGATAATCTGATATGAAATGCTGTGCCATGGCAGACTCATCTCTATTTGAAAAAGATTTAATATACTCACAGCTCTTGGTTTAAATATGCATAGGACATTCCAATTTATGTTTCTAGATTCTAACCATGTGATTCAGAACAGTAAACATCTGCTTGGTCAAAGTCTTTCTATTTATATTATTATAAACTAAATATTGAGAAATAAAATTATATTTTGGTACTTGACATAAAACTTGGAACTTTCGAAACACCGTCTCTGCAGTGCTATTTCTCCAAACAGTTGAATAAGGAGGAGTTCCAAAGTCTTAAGTCAGATGTCCAGAGATACAGAGGTTTCTTTCATCTGCCACTTAAAGAGAGTCCTTTGTAATTATAAAGAGCTGCCTACAGGTGTTTTTAGGAACGCAGAAATTCCATCCAGTTATAAATATTCAAGTACTTGAAGCAGACATCCAGATGGAGGTATGTAATAGAGGTGTATAATAGAGGATATAATTGTAGTGAAATGGGGGTGTCTCCTCTTTTAGGGTTCTTGTTCAGTGGATTTCAACAAATGAAGTCCAAGGACTAGCGAAGGGTATAGAAATATGAAAGTTTATTTCAAGTTAGGGAAAAAAAGGACAAAGCAGCTCCCCTCCCAGAGGCGAGGGGGCGGTCCCAGAGAAAGTGACCTCGAAGCCCTTGGGCAGTGGGCTTTTAAACCTTCCTGGGATTTTCTGTCTGTTCTTTTATGATTGGTCAGAATTAGGTTTTGGAGAACCAATGACTTTTGCACAATTTTGATCCTTAATTTGAATGATTATCTGTGGGCTGGTCAGGGCCCTGTTTCCTGGTGCCCACCAGTCTCTCACTTTCTTGTTTTCCTCCCCCAACCTCACAGAAGGGGAGATGCAGATGGCCACTTTAATTTTTTCAGTTCCCAGGTCCTCTGCTCTGCTTCAATAGTTCATGGAGTGCCTGTTCCTTGTCAAAGGACTAAGCCATTTATCTTTGTGATTTGCCTGTAGCTTTTCTTGTCTTTTTTTTTCATTTTTTAAAAAAAAATTTTAATTGTGAAATATAATTTGAACTTGTCTTTGATTGATATACCAAAAGATTTGGCATCTCATCTCGTCCTTCTGGTAAATGTGTAGCCATTAATAGGACTTCATTTATACTAGGTTTAGATTTCATTTGATATTAGGTAAATATTATATTTATTCAATACCTACCTTCTTTACATTCCTCTTTAAATATCTTCCCATATCATTAAGGTGTTGTAGATACTACAAAACAAAGTAGAGAAGGTTCTTGGATACATGCTGTAGGATACAAACAAGTTGTGTTTGTTCAGACCAATGTCTCATTTAGCTCAGAATTCTATCTGAAAGTATCACAATATAATTGAAGAAATAAAACATGCATAAATGAAATAAAACATAGTTAAAAGATGGCATTAATATATGCCATTGTCATGCAAGAAAGTACAAGATAATGGCAAAATTAATAGAATATATATAAATGAGAAAAACAGTAAAATTAGACTGTTATAGTACGAGGTAGCTTCTTGGAGAAAAGGAAATGAAACTGGTTTAGACTTAGAATCAGGTGATAAACTTGTATCAGTCAAGTGATAGATAAAGACCATTTAAATCCTAGTAACTGTAGAATTTGAAGCTACAAACTTTTAAGTGCTGAAGGAGAAATTCATTGATTGATATCCATTATCATTTATCTCTTCTATACCTACTATTCATTAGTAATTTGTTTCATCCTTTAATATCATTGAAAAAATTACCTGAATCCTATGTTCATTTTACTGAGAAGACTGAGATATATTCCTCTTCTCTAAAGTTAAAAAAAAATCCCTGTTTAAACCTATTTTTATTTTCTTTCACCCTAGCTCTTGGAACATTTCTCCTGATAGAAGCACTGAAGCTTCTTTATCTACCACCCTAAATAACAGAGCATAAGTATCACTCCATTCAAATGCAGCCTTTTTCTTAGCAATAACTTCCTTCCCTCAGTACCCTACCTTCTTCCCACTCTGATGAGCTAGGCTAGTAAAATCAGCAGAAACCTATAAAGTGCCTCTACTTCTTCCTCTTAAAGACATGTTCTTATCAGCTGTCATTCTGACTACTTTTATCTGGGCCCCAGTTTGACTCTTCTAGGTCATATTCTACAAAGCAAGAACTCTCAGCCCAAATCCAAGAGGAAGAATTAGGGAAAAGGGTACTCAAATGCCCTTAACGTTCAAAAGACTTACATACAGATCCTCAAAAAATAGACTTGTCTTTGTCCACCTAATAGACAACCTAGGCCGTTGTAATCTTTTTGCTTTCTCAACTTAAAGTCTCTCCCATAAGTTTTGTATTATTTTTAGCTGGAAAATAGGGAAAGAAGAAAATATCTGCCATTTCTTTGCCCTAAAATGAGATTTTAATTCTGCTTTCCCCCAGTCTTTTACCGTCAAATTACTTGAGTGCAGATTCAGATTACCCCACTTACCATGTGATGGAGGGCAAGTTAGCTTCTCTGAGCTTCATCTCCTCATGTGGAGTAAGGAGGTAATAATAATTCTTACCTCATAGGACTGCATATACATCCTAAATAAATATTAACTATATTTATGTCTATGCTCTTGATGCCTATGAGAATCCCTTATTGAGGAAGGTACAGTGAGTACAAGAGGATATGGGGGAAGTTTCAGATACATACTTGTTCGAGACACCAGGAGAGATACAGGTTTATCTGAGCCATTGGAACAAGTCAACTATTCTTAATATAAGCACCTTAGTTACACAGATGGCTGAAAAACTATAGAAGCAAATTAATACTACCTCTTCTGCCTTTCTTTTTCAAATTGATGTGTCCTGTATTTGAAGATGAAGAAATTATCAATTTCATACCCTCTTTCCACAATAGAATCAGGGCAATATAGCAAAGGGTTGGGAATTTGAAAACCTATACTATCTTGACCACAAAATGATATTCTAAATTCTAATAAGCATTAAAGCCTTTCTTCTTTTGTCTCTATCTTATAGTAATAATTACCTGTCTTATCTTTCTGTCTAGGATCCTAACTGATTCTGTTTAATTGTATTTCTGAAGCTCATACATTTTATTTTTTCTCAATCACTCAAAAGCTCATGTATTTTCTAGTATTCATACTTGATTATTTCTTCCTACAGTCTTCTAGGACATATTCCTTTCACACCGTTAACCAAATCTCTTACAGGTAGCAAACTTACATAGCTAACCATTTATTCAAAAAACTAGAGAATTAAACTTTCAAGCTGATCAGGCCCAGGTGATCTACAGAATGGTATTTTGTCTTCCAAGGAAAAACAGTTGTACAAATTAAATCAATACCATTTTAATACATTTTTATTACTTATTATTGTTTTTAGTGAATATAAGTAATAATGTGTTTGTACTGTTATCTGTGACGGTACCATGTACAGTGCAGAAACAGCATAACTTTGAATGAATATAATTTCTTATTATACTTGAGTAGTTTTGATGCTCTTGACTGACGAAGTAGTTCTGTAAGTAGGACCAGGCAGAGAGCAGGCACTTAGGAAGTATTGAAGAATAAGAAAAGACATTATAAATATTTAATGACATTTTGTCAGCCTATCTAGAATTTTTTAAAGTTGTATACCTGACAAAGTTTTATAGCTAATTATTTCTAAGTATTTATAAAGGAAATGTTAAAATAGTTGTCTTTGTTAGTCATACTAGAATACTAGGTTGATTAAGCCACATAATGCTTGTACTTAGTAAGCTTCATTTTGCCATTGTGAAATGAAGAGGAGTTGTTACAATATTGAGATTATTTCCTCTGATTATTTTAGGTATTATTTTAGTACATGACTTAACAAATAAGAAATCATCGCAAAACTTGAATCGTTGGTTATCAGAAGCTCTCAACAGGGATTTGGTACCAACTGGAGTTTTGGTGACAAATGGGTAAGCCCAATTGGTTTGAAATGTTATAACAATCACAGGAATGTACTTGGCAAAAATAACACTTGGTAACATGTTTGATTTGCAAATATCTTCTCCCAGACTATAGATTACCTTTTCACTCTCTTAACATTGTCTTTCACGAAGCAATAGTTTTTATTTTGATGAACTCTAACTTGTTAGTTTTTGTTCTCTGGATGTTTTTATATCAAGTCTAAAAACTGCATATGATAGTCAATCTAGTTTGTCAACTTGACCTGATCATGACACACCCAAGATCATGTGACTTTGGGTGTGTAACAGCAGATTAAACAGAAAGTCCTGCCATGAATGTAGGCAGCAGGATTCTGATAGGTGCAGGACTTAGATAAAAGAGGGAGAAGCCGCATAGAGTATCTGCTCTCGCCTGAGATCGTCGGCCTCCGGCTCATAGAACTGGAACTTCACCTTTTCTCTGAAGAGCTTCTTGATCTTCTGCTCTCGTCTGAGATCGTCGGCCTCCAGCCCTTCGAACTGAAACTTCACCATTGTTTCTCCGAAGAGCTTCCTGATCTTCACATCTTGGACTGGGACTGAATTAGTGGTTGTTCTGATCCTAAGACTCCAGCTCTCAGACTGCTCAACCAGCTACTGGTTCCTCTGACTCTCCATGTGTAGTCAGCACTTGGGACTACATTGCTTCAAACTGTAAGCCCATCTGATAAATCCCTTTTTCAAATATACTCATTCTGTGAATTCTGTTAATCTAGTGAACCCTGTCCAATACACTGCATAATCCCAGGTCATGCAGGTTTTAGAGTTTTAGGTTTATATTCAGATCTATGATCTGCTTTAAGTTAGTTTTATATAAGAAGTGAGGTTTTAGCTGAGGTTAACTTTTGCATTTGAATGTGCAATTGTTACAGCACCATTTGTTGAAAAGATTATGATCTCTCCATTAAGTTGCTTTTGTTCCTTTGCCAAAAGTCAGTTGACCATATTTGTATGGGTCTGCATCATTTCTTCCACTTTATTCTTTCTCAAAATTTTTAAGTATTCTCGTTCATTTGTCTTTCCTCATAAATTTGAGAAGCAGCTTGGATTTTGATTGCAGTTAATTAAACCTATAGATCAAATTGGGAAGAAGTGACGCCTTCATTCTATTGGATCTTCGAATTCACGAATACAATTCATTTATTTAGATCCTCTGTGATTACTTTTATCTCCATTTATTTAGATCTTCTATGGTTTCTTTTATCAGCATTTTGTGCTTTTGGGTACATAAATTCTGTGCATTTTTCATATTTACACCAAAATATTTTTGAAGCTATTATAAATGGTATTTTTTAAACTTCAGTTTCAAATTGTACATAGCTAGTACAAAGAAATGCAGTTGATTTTGAGTGCTGACCTTATATCCTGTGACCAGAGTTTTATAGTAGGATCCCTTTGCTGTTCTTAACAGGTTCATTTCTTCCATTCAGTCTATATGTCTGTTGACTTCTTTCTTTGCCTTATTGCACTGGCTGTGACTCCTAGTGTGGTACTAAATAGAAGTGATGGAGTAAACATCTCTACTTTCTTCCTGATCTTAGAAGGAAAGTTGTCAGTCTTTTCACCAATATGATGTCAGCTGTAGATTTTTTGTTGATATCATTTATTAAGATTGAGAAAATTTCCTTCTATTCTATTCCTAAATTGATATGAATTTTATCATGAAATTCTTAAAGAGGTTAAATTTTATCAAAACCTTTGTCTATATAAATTGATATGGACATGTAGATTTCTTCTTCAGACTGTTAGTGTGATAGATTACATTAACCAAGTTTCTTTTTCTTTCTTTTTTCCTTTTTGTGATACTGAGGATTGAACCCAGGGGCATTCTACCTCTGAGCTATGCCCCCAGCCCTGTTTTGTTTTTTCATTTTGAAACAAGGTTTCACTAAGGTGCTGAGGACCTCACTAAGTTGCTGAAACTATCCTCCAACCTGCAATCCTCCTGTCTCAGCCTCCCAAGCACTGGAATTACAGGACTGCCCCATCATGCCTGACTTAACTAATTTTCAAATACCATGTCTGCCTTCCATCCCATGATCATGGTGTATTATTCATTTTATATGTTGCTGAATTTGATTTAATAATATTTTCCTGAGGATTTTTGTCTGTGTCCATGCGGGATATTGTTGGTGGTTTTTTGTTCTTGTATTTTTGACCAGTTTGGGTTTGAGGATAATGTTGGCCTCATAGAGTAAGTTGGAAATGTCCCTTCCTCTTCTGTTTTCTAGAAGAGATTATATATTTGGTGTTATTTCTTCCCTGTATGTTTGGTAGAACTTACCAGTGGTGCCATTTGGGCCTGGAGATTTCTTTTTTGTAAGGGTTTTAACTTCAAATTCAGTTTCAGGCCAGGCGTGGTGGCGCACACTTGTAATCCCAGTACTTTGGGAGGCGGAGACCGGAGGATCGGGGTTCACGGCCAGCCTCAGCTCGCTCTCTCTCTCTCTCTCTCTCTCTCTCTCTACTTAGTGAGGCCCTCGGCAACTTCATGAGACCCGGTTTCAAAATAAAGTATAAAAAATAGGGCTGGGGGTATAGCGTGGAGGTAGAACGCCCCTGGGTTCAATCCCCAGTACCCCCGCAAAAAAAAAAAACAAATTCAGTTTCTTTAATAATTATGGGACTATTCAGTTTACTTCATCTTGTTAGAAATAACTTTTAACGGCGTCTAAAGAAACGGCACATGTTCAAAAATTGCTTGGCAAGGCGATTTTATTTTTTTGCAAAAAATGGTTCTCCCAGGTGTGTGAGAGAGCACACTTCATGAAGAACCCAGTGGGTCTTATATCCCTAAAGCAAGGCTCCTCCTGCGCTGAACTCCTATTGGCTGGAGTTAACAGCTTCACATTCTTCCATCAGCTACAGGGGAAGATGGGGGAGGGTGGACACCTGTAATCTCTTAAGAGATGTTAATTTGGGGAAGGAATGTTAAGTCCCTACCAGGTTACAAAATGGCCGTTTAAGTGAAACTACCTCCTTTGACAGAAAAGATACAATTCTCACAATCTCAGGTAAGTTTTGGCAATTTGGGGGTTTTGAGGAATTCATCTATATTCTTTAAGTTGTTAAATTTATGTGGATAGAGTTATTTATTGTATTCATTGATTATCCTTTTGGTATTTTCACAGTCTGTAATAATATACCCTTTTTCATTTCTGATTTTGGTACTTTGTTTCTTGTCGTGTAGTGGTCTGTCAATTTTATTGATTTTTTTCAAACAAGCAGCTTTTGATTTCATTATTTTTTATTACTTAAGAAATTTATTCTTAAAGCCAGGCGTGGTGGCGCACGCTTGTAATCCCAGTACTTTGGGAGGCGGAGACCGGAGGATCTGGGTTCGCGGCCAACCTCAGCGCACGATCCCTCTCTCTCTCTCTCTCTCTCTCTACCTAGTGAGGCCCTCCGCAACTTCGTGAGACCCGGTTTCAAAAATAAAGCATAAAAAAAAAAATAGGGCTGGGGGTGTAG
>PVJS01048145.1:0-15163 GCA_004027185.1 Glis glis
CTTAGTGAGACCCTGTTTCAAAATAAAGAATAAAAAAATAGGGCCGGGGGTGTAGCTTGGAGATAGAATGCACCTGGGTTCAATCCCCAGTACCGCAAAAAAAAAAAAAAAAAGATATCCTTTTGTTTTCTTCCTGGGAGAATATTAAGCAAACCAACATTGGGTTTCCATTTTAACTACATTTATATCATCTAAGAGGCAAGAAGTAAGTTTTAAAACATATATATATTTTTGGAGCTATACCCCAGCCCTTTCTCTATTTTTTTTTTATTTTGAAACAGGGCCTCGCTAAATTGCTGAGGCTGGCCTGGAACCTGCGATCCTCCTGTGTCAGCCTCCCAAGTACTGGGATTACAAGCGTGCACAACATTTGGCTAATACATAATCTTTTGATAGAATTTTCTTTTTCAGACTCAAGCAGAGAATCTGAGGCTTCACAGAGAAGAAATAAAAAGTAGGCAGCAAAGTATCTCTAACATATAATTTATGCATGGGATGGAATTATTTTTGTGAAAGTATGCAATAAATCCAAACCTGCATTTATAAAACACTTGAGAAATGTAGTTTCCAGCACTAAATGCAATAGAATGCTGCATCCTGCTAAATTGCAGCATTAATCATGGCATCTCGAGTCCCACGTCCCCTCTCATGCATGTATTAACCTTCAAATTACACGTTTCCTGAGTTTTAGAAAAGTATTCACTATGAAACATTTTTCACAAATCATAAGACAGACACTCCTTTAAAATTTACCCCAATTCCTCATGCTTCTCAAAGAACACAATTCCTTCTAAGTCATGTGCATTAGTAGGTATCACAGGCTCTGTCAACTAATAATGGTAGCACCTTTGGGAGCTTATCAAATATGCTCACAAGTTTAAGGAAATTTCCTTAATCATGTGCCAAAACCGGCATCATATTAAGAACCATTATTTATTAAATGCCTCTATATCCCAGGCTCAGAGCTAGGGGTATTTTTAAGTAAACAGTGCCATTCAACCTCACAGCAACTCCGCAGAGTAGGTACAGGTTGAGCAGTCCTAATGTGAAAACACAAAATCCA
Organism: Glis glis; assembly: GCA_004027185.1. Taxonomy (NCBI): domain Eukaryota; kingdom Metazoa; phylum Chordata; class Mammalia; order Rodentia; family Gliridae; genus Glis; species Glis glis. The sequence goes on from PVJS01048145.1 coordinate 1,064, forward strand.
GGCCAGGCGTGGTGGCACACACTTGTAATCCCAGTACTTGGGAGGCGGAGACCGGAGTTCTCCCGCCAGCCTCAGCTACTTAGTGAGGCCCTCCGCAACTTCGCGAGACCCGGTTTCAAAATAAAGTATAAAAAATAGGGCCGGGGGTGTACCTCAGAGGTAGAATGCCCCTGGGTTCCATTCCCAGTACCACAGAAAAAAAAAAAAAAAACAACACAAAATCCAGAATGATCCAAAATGTGAAACTTTCTGAGCACCAACATCAGGATACAAGTAGAAAATGCCATACCTGACTTCATGTGATATTGTATAAAATTATCTTAGGCCATGTGTATAAGATGCATATGAAACATAAATGAATTTTGTGATTATACTTGGCTCCCATTCCCAAGATATCTCATTATATACATGTGAATATTCTGAAATTCAGATATCCTGAATCTGAAACACTTCTGGACCCAAGCATTTTGGATAAGGGATACTCAACCTGAACTGTCGTCCCATTTCACAGATGTAAACACTGAGGCTTAAGGAAGTTAAGCAACTTGCCCAAAGTCACACAGCAAGTGACAGAAGGGCCAGGATTCCAGCCCCTCCTGTAATCAGGCTTGGTAGATTACAAAGCCTGTGCTCTTCCCCACTAAACTACAAGGTCAGCCCTGGAGAACAGCCCTCCTTTGGTCTTGACTTCATTTGTTAGAAGTCACTTTATTTTAGGGATTTCAGAATAAAAAATCACAAGCACATAGAAATTGCTAGTATGAAGTTCAATCTACTATCTTTTCTAGATTTAACAAAAGAACATGTTTTTAAAGTCATAGAAAGCGAAAGTTAGATTTTACATTCTAAATTATAAACTAGAACATATAAAAGTAGGTATAAAATTTCATTGGGTTGAACATATGAAGCTAAACAGCCAATAGGTCGAAACAGCCAATTGGTCAAAACAGCCCAAGAGGTTCAACCATATACAAGTCGTCCTGATAGAAGTCTGGTTCTAGACCGTCAGGGGCCCAGCCCCGCCCCCTTCACATGTCCCCACCATGCACATGCGTCATGCTGGGCGACTTCCCATCCATGCACGGTACCTGAGCAAAAGCTGTTGCTGCTAATGGTCCTCGCTGAGCGCCCAGAGCTGCTGGGGTTGAACTCTCTGCTCTCCTCCTCCGAGAAGGGAGACTCAGAGGCTGGGGACACCTTGTGCTGTTGCTGGGGCAGATGGGGCCGAAGAATCAACCGGGGAATCCGGCTTCGGGAAATCTCCTTCTCCTGGTGGTGTTGCACCCTCTGCTCCTTCTCACCATCGGACATCAGAAAGGAAACAAAAGGAAACTTGTTGCCCCCTCTCGACTCCTGTCTGCTCTTCCAAAGCTCAGTTTCTAAGAAGTCCCATTTCTGAATACCGAATCCTCACAGTCCCATTTCTGAATACCAAATCTGAATACCGGATCCTCACAATCCTTATCTCAGTCTCTGAAAGGAGCCCCCAAACTCTTGCACAGAGCTCACCCCCCTGATCTACTGAACAGGACAGGTGCTCACACACAGCTGCCACCTACTAGCAGGAAGGCTAAAAGGCGTGCTCCCCGGCCTCGCTGCTCACTCTGGCTTTTTCTATCACATTTAGGGTTTAGGCGCTCAAAGGCTGTATCGTGACACACCCCGGCATCCTAGTCAGTTCCTTTAGACTCCCATTTTGCTTTTCTTGCATTAGCTGTGACAATTTGACTTCTATTTTTCTCTCTCTTCACAAAGTAGACCCCTATACCTGGGACTGCTCATTTCTGATGGATCACACACTCTTATCTTTAAAACCCTTCCTCTTCTCTTCCGGACAGGACCTTAATTATTCATTAATATCCTGGCACACAGGCTTGTTGCCAACAGAAAAGCAAACACAAACCCAATACCCATGAAGATGGCTCTGCCTTTTACATCATGTTTAGCTTTTGTTCTCCTTACAGGACACCCATTAGATGAGATTTTTTTTCCTCTCCTTAAAAAATGCAGCATGAAATACCTTCCATGCCTTGGTTTTTAAAAATGCACACAAAGTAATATTTTGACAATGTTTTTCAGTTTGAAAGTTCTTTCCCAACCAGTATCTATTTGACCTTTACGCTCCAGGTTGCAACACAGAGAAGGCACGAATTCACGTCCCTATTTACACAGGAGGGAACTGAGGCTGAAGGAGTAAAGGCTGTGCATCACGGAGAAATAGAGTGAGCTTCAAACCCGGTGCTTTTCAGGGTCACCACCACCCTGTCTTATTAAAATGGATTCCTAGGAGGAGCTTTTTGAAAAAAAAAAATTCCACTGCTGTCTCCAACCTCTGAGATTGAAAGAGGGCTTTGCCTTAGTTAACAAACACCATTTCCCAACCTGACCTCCCACTCCTTTCCTCGGCTTACCGGGGAGGGTCAAAGCCACAGTAAACAGCTCTGGGAGGCCCGCACAGTGCAGGAATTGAGGGGGACACCCCAGCCAGCCGCAGGGAGCAAACGAGGTGGCTCAGGCACTGGCGCTACCCGGGGGCAGCAAGCCGCACCCAGCCGCTGGATCCGCCCTGCACATCTGTCACCCAGCAGGTACCCCACGCCAGCCCCGCCGCTGGGCACACTGCAGCCTCTGAGTCAAGGCTGGAGTCCTCATTTCTCAGTCACGAATACATCAGATTCCTTTTATCCACATCACGCACGCACACACACACTCACACGTACACACACGCGCGCACGCCAACCGAAAGCTTCACCCCAAACCCCCAGTCTCAGGAGAGAGGATTAACCCTCCAAAGTCCATCTCTCCAATCCTCGGGTCCATCCTCCAAATCTCTTCCTCCGGACCTCGTCGCCTAAGCCACTTCCTCTCTGCCCACCCGGGTCCCGCCACCTCCGCCCCGTCTCCCGACGTCTCACCTGGCCGCAGTGCCACCTCCCCTCCCGGCGCCCGGACGCCGCCCCGGGCCCGCGTCCCCTTACCTTGCTCTCCCGGAGGGGCCCCATGGCGCCGCCGCCCGCCGGCTCCTCGCGCCGCCGCTGCCGCCGTCCGGGGGGAGGCACCTGCAGGGAGCGGGACGCGCTGAGCCGCCGCCGCCGCCCCGCCCGGTCCCGGCGCCCCGCCCGCCCGCCCGCCGGACACGTGGTGCCGCCCGCCCCGCCGCCCGCCGGACACCCGGTGCCGCCCGCCCCGCCGCCCGCCGGACACCCGGTGCCGCCCGCCCCGCCGCCCGCCGGACACCCGGTGCCGCCGCGTCCTCACCTGCCAGCCCGGGCGCCGCCGCGGCCCCGGCCCCGGCCCCGGCGCCCCCCGGGGTCTGCTGAGCCCCACCCGCGGCGGGCCGGCGGGCACCAGCAGCATCTCCACCCGCAGGGGAGGCGCCCGCCCTCTGGGACACCTGGGCTGGGGGCGCCGGGGGTGCGCCCTGGGCGGAGAGGCTGAGAAACGCGAAATGGAGACAGGGAAAGTTTCCCCCTCGCGGCCCCGCTCAGCCGCTCGGTCCGGAGTCCAGGTGCAGCCCCGGCCGTGACCACGACCTCGCCCGGGTGGCAGAGCGGCCGCCGTCTCCCCAGCCCTGCTGCAGCACTGGCTCCGCGTCCTGGTTTCCAGGGTTCCTAAGGCTGCGGTTCTGGAACCTGGGGTCTGCGTCAGAAGGGCCTTCGCGTGGCACAGCCGCGCAGCGCCGCGGGGAAAGCAAGGCCGTTAACTGACGGCAGCATGTCCCCAGCGGTGCCCGCAGCCTCCGCCACCCCGGGGTGGAGCCCGGGCCCACTGCACTGAGCTCAGAAAGCCAAGTCCGAACCAGCACTGCAGTCCCTCCCAGCTGAGCGCCTTCATACCTAGGGTTCTTGACCCCTGTGAACTTCAAGTTCACCCTTTTAAGTTGAAGCATCCTAATAATTAAGGCAAACAAAACCACTGTACTCAGCTGCTTGAGCAGAACCTTGCAAAGGACCCTTAGGTCAGGTCCTGGTGGTTCATTCCATATTTTATGTGACAGGCAGAAAAAGTATTTGTGATGCAGAAAAATGTGTTCCAAAAAAAAAAAACCCCTCAAAAACCTGTCTAACTGAGGATGTAGGATAGAGTTAGGTTGTTGATTTATTACACTTGCTATATTAAATCTTATCTGGTGATGGAATTCAACCTGGATATTGACTTACATATCCTTTACTCAGAAATGAGAATGTTCTAAATAGCAATGTGGGGCCCACAGTGTGATCCCTACACTCTAGTTGGAAGGACTGTAACCCTTGGGAATTGTATTTGGACCTCCGCCATCCCCATCTGTCTGCCCTCCAAACACTCTCTAAAGCCTTAACTCTCAAACCTAGCAATGCACATTGTGAGCCCAGAAAGATCTAGAAGTTACAGGATTAGTGGAGTCGATTTGCCTTCTTCCTGGAACTCTAAAGAGATTTTATTCCATAAATCCTCCTCCCTTTTCAGTCTACTTAGCTCTCTTAAGCAGTGAGGCTAGTAATCTTAGGCTTCTTTATTCAAGGAGAAGAGGTGATTAATTCATACAGTCTACACCCACAGCCATCTCAAATAAGGACCTCAGAAAAGTGGTGGCCCAAGATGATCCATACAATCTATTATATCTAGAATTATGAGCCGGGGGTCATATACGGCAAGACAGGAATGAACTATCATAGCCAAAAGATGAGTTCTCTAACAAGAACTAAGAATTGTATCTGGGGACCTAACAGAAGAAACACCCTTCATTGAATTGTCTAAGCCAGAACCTCAGAGTAATTTGTTTGGTTTTGGTGGTGTTGAGGGTTGAATTCAGGGGGCTGTACCACTGAGCTACATCCCTAGCCCCTTTTTTATATTTTATTTTATTGTGAGACAGATCCTCACTAAGTTGCTCAAGCTGGCCTCAAATTTGTGATCCTCCTGCCTCAGCCTCCCCAAGTCTCTGAATTATAAGCGTGTACCACTGTGCCTGGCTGTGATTGATTCTTGACCTCTTCCTTTCACTTATCTGACACACACATGGCGTAACCACCAGGCGATTTCCGTGCTACCTTGGTAATAAAAGGCTTGGATCCGATCACTTCTGTCCACTGTTTATCTCCATTATCTTCACTTAAGAGTCTAAACCGTAATTACCCTACTTTGTTTCAGTAGTGGTCTATTTAAAGCTATCTTTCTTCCAGTCTTGCTTCTTATTCCTTTCTTGCCAATTAGTTCTTCATTTTTACCACAAGGCTTTTATGAAAGCTAAATCAAGTCATGCTTCTCCATTAAAACTCACTAATGACTTCCCGTTGTCCCCCAGGTAATATTCAAACTCCTTCACATGGCACAAAGGCCTTTCTTGATCTGGCTACTCTGTTGACCTCTGCAGTCTCATTTCTTGCCATTTCTCTTCTGACACTCTTTCCCTTCCTCCTTCGCCCACCCCCTCTGCCCTGGCTCTCCCTCCACATACACATGGATGCAGCTTAAACTGTAGTCCTTCAGTTCCCTGGAGGTTTCCTGTTCTTCCCCTCTTAGACTGCTGCACATGCTGGTCCCTCTGTCTGGAGCCATTTCTTGCACCCTCTCCACCCAGCCTCCTCAATTCCTAAGGATACATTAAGTTTCTTTTAGACAGCTTCTTCCAGGAAACCTTCCCTGAGACCTCCAGGACGGCTGTATTTACCCTCAGTTGAGCTATTATGCTCTGTTGTATCAGAACTCCCGGTTTACTTGTCTTCAACAAGGATCTTAGCTAGTGCCTTGCACAATTCCTCTCACACAGTAGGCACCATTTTATAACTGTCAAAGGAATGAATGCATAAACAAGTGAATTCCATAATCCCAGGAGAGGCCCCATCAGTACAGGATGTAGAACATAGATACAACTTCTGTTTAGCACATGACTCAGATAAAGCTGCCTCCAATATGTCTTTGTATTTAATGATGGGGCGTGTGCCCAAAAAAATCCAACATGTGTTCAATGAAAGCTTTTACTGCAGAAGTGCAGGCTCTGAGAGGCTGTGCAGTAGCCCCGTTGTCACCATAGCAACCTTGCCGAGGGAAAGGCTGATGGTTTAGTGTTCAGACGCCTCTTAGCTCTATACTTTTGGAACCCAAGCCTGTTTTCCTGCTGTTCTAAAAGGCAAGTTTTACAAATGATAATATCTTTGCTGCCTTTAATTTCATTCCAGTATTTCTCATGTCATTAGGAATAATGTCTTATAATGTTTGGATTATACCGTCAAAGAGATGTAATCTAATACAGCATAATATATTCATCTATCATCTGCTTTATCATATTCTTATGCATCATTTTCGTTTTCTACTTAAATAGTTATTTTATCATCTTGTTTTGTAATTTTGTGGCTTTTCCTTGGGAAATGAATGTATTGCTGGCTTTTAGAAAATATCAACTGCTTTAGGGAGACTGAACCATTAAAGATTATAAATAATCTACCTATCCAGGCCTGGCAAGAAACAGAGGAGATAGGGTATTGTGTGGGGGGGGGGTAAATAAGTGTCTTTATATAATTAGGCCCCAAATCTGGGATAAGTTATTCTATTCTTCATGTAAAATTTGTAATTAAATGACTCGTGCCTTTCATATGCACAAAACTTTACATTTTCAAAGCTTTTTCACATACATAATCTTATTTGAGCATCACAAAAATCTGATGAGGCAGAAGTGGCCAATCCCTCAAATCACATGAGTGATAAAGGACAGGGTTTTATTGACATTATCCCCCCCCCCACCAGACTGCTAACTTCACAGAAAAGACAATACAAACGCACTGCCAAAGAGAAAATGTGTGCACCAAACAACCGAGACACATCACCGTCCTCCACATCCGCTCTTCCTCACATCTCACCTGCGTATGCTGGGCTCTCTTGGACTCAGTCAGGGCTGACAAAGCACCGTCTCCTAATCCTATCAGCTGTGCGAGCGAGCGCTGCCGTCTCTCTCAGTGACCCGATGTTGGGTGATTCTGCACAGCAACAAGGAGCAGCTGACGTGCTTTACAACACGTCATGAAGAAAAGAGACTGCATTCTGGGGCATCCTGGGATTTTTTTTTGTGGTGGGGTGGAGACCCATATTTTTCTTACCAGGGAGAGAGCTGCCTGCTTTCCCGTAAGAGCATGTGTGAGTGATCAACCCTCCTCTTATTGTATGTGTGTTATTGTTACTATCTAGTTAAGGTATTTTGATGCTGGAAAACTGGAAGGACTAGAATTACGCAAGATCACTCCCTGAGGAGGGGGCCCAGAGTACCTGGAGCAGAGAGGGGTGTGGGCAGCCGGAGGCAGGGCGGCGGGAACTGGAACATTCTTTGGGTTCAGAGTGTGTCAACTCTCTCTGCCCTGCAGATGAGTTCTCACCAGAGGAGTCTCTTAGTGAAAAAGAGAAATGAAGGGAAAGCCCAGGTGAAGAGGCAGAGGTGGGGTCTGGGGGCTTGGAAGGATGGTAAGGATGTATTCTTCTGCCTGTCCCGATGGGGAAGTAGGTGTCAGGTCATCTCTCCAAACATGCTATTTGCTATTTCTGGCCATTTGTCCATTTGTGAGAATAGGGTAAGAAATTAGCTAAAACTGAGGTCCAGTAATTATGTGAAACAAATGGGGGTGTATGGTGGGACAAGTAGGTATATACGTCTAAAGGGACAATGGATTCGAATGAAATTAAGATCCTCTCGGAAATATGAGTGTACAGCTTGCTGTCCAGGTAGGAGAGACTGATTCTTGACATTTACCTAATGAAATACTTCAGATGACTGGACGATCTGTTGGTCTCAGGGATTTACTGAGAGGGCAGAGGAAGTTATCTGTGAGGGAGGCACCAGAAGGCCTAAATCCAGACAGTGAATTCTGGGCCTGGGAGAGAGGCGCCTTCCTCCTGGGAGATTAGAAGGTGAGAGAGGCAGCTGGGAATTGCCTGAGCCCGGCAAGCCAGCTACCCAGAGAGAAGATGAGGAGTGGAGGCCCAGACTCTTCTCAGACATAATGGGAGCAGGGCTCCCATCTTAGAGGACCCACGGGATTCATTCAGAATCCATCAAAGTCTAGGTTTAGGAAGGAAATTGATAATGCGGCTTCCCAGAAAGCAGATCTATAGCTAGATTTGAGTTAACATTAAAAAAAAAGATCTGTCCTCCATATGGTTTTGTCCATGATTTTGGATTTGTTTTCCCTTTCACTTTCTAGTAAACATCCTTCTGGGAACAATTCTGCCTTTTTTTTTCTGCTAAAAGATGGGGGGGGGGTGTGAGATCATCTACTGAAAGGACCAGATCTTTATTGCAAAACGGAGCACAGTGCCCCTAGAGGCCAACTGCTGTGACTGCCGCTGGAGGGGCCCAGGGGACCCGCCAGTTACCTCTGCTGTTGGAGAGCTGGGGGCAGTTTTGATTGTTGCTTTATTCCCGCCTCCTACGCCATTCCTGTGAACTCTTTTCCTTTATCCCTGAAATCTTGTGACCCAGTGAGCGAAGAGCCTTTGCTGTGTGCTCTGAGCTCCTCTCCAATCCACTGCAGAAAATTTTGTAGGAAAATAAATCAAGAATTTGGGAATCTGGCCAGCATTGCTTCATCTACCCATGTGTCCTCTTTAGCTACTTCTAGAATGTTGTTTGATTAAAAAAATGCTTTCTAAAAAAACAACTTTAATAGAATTTGGAAAGAAGTAAATAAAAATTACTTTTTTATCTTTATTACTTTTTACTGCCCTAACATCAGTGATCCATATTCCTCCTGTTAGCATTTTTGTGTATTGGCTTTCAGGCTTATGTACTAAATGTGCATCAAAAGGCACTGTTAAAATGAGACTAAAGTGACATATGGCATTTCAGACCTGTCGATGCCATCACATCCGGCTGTTCCCCCGACTGTGGGAGGCTCGAATGCCCCCCTCCCATGAAGTTACCCTTTTCTGTCCTCTGGGCCCCTCTCTGAGATGCTGTTGATGAAAAGCTGTGGCTTCTGCTGAGCTTAGAGGCTCCAGGAAGGCTTCCTGGGTGCCTGGCCCTCATGGCAACTGAGCCAGTCTAAAACTTTAGAAGAGCTGCTGGTGGAGAATTAGCAAGGCTAAGGCTGGAGAAATGATCTAACTCAGAGGTGAGAGAAAAACTCCTGTGTCCCTTTCTATTAAGAAGCCCAACTACTGGCTTGCCTTCATGCGATACCAATTCAGGGGAGAGAGGGAGAGTGAAATGGTTTCCCAAGTCTACAAAGAGATCTGTGATAATAAAGCATAATTGAATAAGAAACGTGGGTTCCTGAGTCCTGTAGGCCTGAACTTGAGTCCTTTTTCTGTCTCTTTCTGACAGTGCTACTGTAGGCTAGTTGTATAACCCCTCTAGGACTTAGCATGTCATAAGTGCATGTTAGTTAAAAAAGGAAGGAAGATCCAGTTGTACCAGTTAATGTCTTTGGGCAACTTAGCTTCTCTGAGTTTCATTTTCACACCTATAAAATGGACTTAATAACAGTAATTGGCTTATAATACTGTTATAAGATTAGGCAAGTCTAGTATTTATGTTTGGCACATGGTTGGAGCTTGATGGATATTCCTTCTCTCTTGGGATCAAACTATTCCCATTTCTGTCTCCTGTTTGCTTGTTTCACATTCTCCTCATCCTAAAGACTTTTATTGTAATTTTTATTAAAGACAAATCATATATATGAACTGGGCACCATGGTTCATGCCTGTAATCTCAGTACTTGGAAGGTTGAGACAGGAGGATCACAGGTTCGAGGCCAGTGCTAAGTAACTTAGCAATACCTTGTTTCAAAGTAATAGATGAGCTAGGCATGGTGGCACATGCCTATAATCCCAGTACTTGGTAGGCTGATACAGGAGGATCACAGGATCAAGACTAGCCTCAGCAACTTAGTGAGACTCTCAGCACCAAAGCAAGACCCTGTTTTAAAAACAAACAAACAAAAAGTGTATCTCAGTGGTAGAATGCTGCTGGGTTCAATCCCTAGTATCCCTTCAGAGAGAGAATGAGTGACTTTTCCCTGGATAACCTATGATATACCAAGAAGGAAACTGAATTTCTCATTAGAAAATATATCGTCAGGACTTTTTCTCCCAAAGGTAGATTAAAAAAATGTTAGAGTAGAAGGGGTGATAAATGGCTAGACATCAAACATTCTCTCATCATTTATTCATCCATCAATGTTTATTGTATTCCATTCCAAGCCAGGCACTGGCTCAGCTGCTGGTTGCAGACTGTTCAAAGATGAGTGGCGTTTCCTGTTCTCAAGTGTCTCTGGTCTAAGGGGCATGTGGGTATGCTGTCCACTGTTATACTAATCAGTGTTTTGGCACCATGTTGGGTAGATACACAGAGGGAGTGCCTGCATCTGAATTACACTGGGGTCCGAGGCTTCCAAAGTGAGACTTGAGATGAATTTTAAGAACAAGTAGGTCCTATTATAATTTAGGCTCCTTCAGAGTTCCATTTTCTTTATCTCTCCTCTCCTCCTTCGTTTCCTTCTCTCTTCTCTCTCTCTCTCACTCCCCCCCTCATTTGTTAATGAACAATATTATTTAAAAACTTAGAATGCCATGTTATACTGCCACCTATTGGTCAATTACTGAAATTTTCTTTAGACTGGTACAGTCTCTTGGTTTGAAACAACAAAAAACTTCTAACAAAGTTTAATGATGCCTTCATTCAAACATTCTCAGCACTATTTCAGAAAACTTTCAAAATGTAAGGGTGCATAAAAGTTAACTGGACGTCACGGAACAGAATCATTATTCAGTGGGGGTGGGATAATGAGCAGGTTTTCATTGTCAGTAGACAATGGTTCCAAACACTTCTGCTAACCTTCTGAGCCACAATAGACAAGTAATTTCTCTATACCTTTGTATCCATGTATATGACGATTCTACATCATAGGTTTATTTCTAGGATTATTCTATCACACTTAAAAGTCCCTTGTACAAATCGGGGATTCAACAATAGGTTTCTTGTTCCCCCACCTCCTTTTTTCTGCCCTTCTTCAACTCAAAATGATCTTGGGGGGGCACAAACTCTATAATGTAATACGATTTTGGCTAAAGAGTCTAATAACTCCTTCTAAAGCAAGAACAGTAAATGTTATTCAGATGGTCCCTATCTTATCTACTCCCAGATCAATTTTGAAAGAATTAATAGACTTGATATTTTTTAGCAGTTTTTGTTGTACAGAAAAATTAAGCAAGACGTATAGACAGCTCCTACATATTCCCTAACCAAGCTCTTTTTAAAAAAATCCTGGGACACAAGACATTCCCCTTTTACCTGATTAATTATGTATAATTATACTCTGTTTTCGAAGAAGGTGCAAATAAGTGCCAATTAAATGGATCACACCCTCCTTCTTCCCCCACCCTCCCCATATCCTGCCTCCAAGGTCTTTGGTGTCTCTGTATAATGTAGATTCAGGACTCTGACTTCTAGAACCTTCCTAGGCCATCTTAACAGCATTACCTCTGCATAGTGTGGATGAACGGCTCTGCCCGCAGTGGGGCCTCAGAGTGGCCTGACAATCATCTGCTCTCTAGCCTGTGTTCTCTTCCATTCTTTTTAAAGCTTATTTAAACCTTTCCCACACTTCAAACCTATCAGCCCTCTATCTCTCTCCCATGTTCATCAAGTACCCTTATCCCCTGATTGGCAAACAAAATACAAGTTGTAAGAGAACTTTCAATCTCCTGACCCCAAACCTATGAATTCGCCTGCTTCCACACCATCCCTCCCACTTCTGGTCCTTTAGGATGGAAGATTTTTTTTTTTTTTTGCGGTACCGGGGATTGAACCCAGGGGTGTTCTACCTCCGCGCTTCACCCATGGCCCTATTTTTTTATACTTTATTTTGAAACCGGGTCTCACGAAGTTGCGGAGGGCCTCACTAAGTAGAGAGAGAGACGGGGGTGGGGGGAGAGAGAGAGAGAGAGAGAGAGAGAGCGCGCACGTGCGCAAGCTGAGGCTGGCCGCGAACCCGGATCCTCCGGTCTCCGCCTCCCAAAGTACTGGGATTACAAGCGTGCGCCACCACACCCGGCAGGATGGAAGATTTTGGTTTTGGTTTTTCTTCCTATAAAAGAACAATCCCTTTTCCTGGGCTTGGGGTCCCTTCCTTTTCTACCTTGGAAGGGCAGTTATCCTATCAGTTAGTGCTTCTAACTCTCCAGGTTTTTATTTCTTTATCTGTAAAATAAAATCGTCATAGTACCTACCATAGTACCTAGAATTTTGTGAGCTAATACACATAAAGAACTTGGAAGAGTGCCTGGTATATACTAAGCATCCAGTGAATGTGAAGTGTTATTACTAGCTATTATTATTTTAAAATTAATTCAACATACCTTTTTTTTTTTGCGGTACTGGGGATTGAACCCAGTGGCATTCTACCTCCGAGCTATACCCCCAGCCCTATTTTTTATTCTTTATTTTGAAACAGGGTCTCACTAAGTTGTAGAGGGCCTCACCAAGTAGCTGAGGCTGGCTGCAAACCTGCGATCCTCCTGTCTCAGCCTCCCAAGTACTGGGATTACAAGCGTGTGCCACCACGCCCGGCTTCAACATACTTTAAAAAAATTTTTTTAACCTACTTTTCTACTGAACATTTCACACCAGCATTTAAACATGCTGAAATCTTTCCTGATGAAATAAACAACTCTCTCAACTCTTGTATCTTTCTAGTACTACCCCATTGCTTCTCTCGATTTATCATGAAACTTCTAATAAAGAGTTGGCTGCCTAGAGCGTCCGCCTCAGACCCTCCTGACCCCAACCCACTCCCCTCATGTGGCCAGCTTTCATCTAATGGCTAGTTGTTATCTTATTCTTGACTTCTTATCACCTTTGGGAGAAAAAAAACATCTTTTCAGCCCATTCCTTAAATGTTGATATTGCCCTTTTATATTTTCACCCTGCCTTTCCTCTCTGGGTAACAGCTTTCTTTCCATTTGCTTCAATTACTATTTGTAGATAGGTCTTCCATAAATTCTGTAAATCCATACCACTATTCCAGGATTATCCCACAATCCACCTGGATATCTCAACTTTTATATTCCACAGGGTCCATGGATTCTCAATATTCCTAAGTGAATTTCTCTTACTTCCTCTACAAGCTGATCTTACTTCTGCATTCCCTAAGTTAACAGATGGTTTCATCCTACAGACCCTGGAACCTGGGTGACAGTCTGAACTCTTCTCTCTCCCTCACTGTGACAACTAATTGGAACCTAACTCCTTTGTGTCCTACCTCCTAATTATCATTAAAAAGGATTCATCTCTCTACCACCTCTTCCTGCCTGGATTTCTAGCCTGGCCTCCACACTTGCCTCCTTTAGTCCATTCTTAAACAGTAGGCATCTTTAAAGTGCAGATGCGATCATCCTCCACCCGGCCTGCCTCCCCCAGCCCCAACTGAAACTTTCCCCTGTTCCCCACTTCCTCAGGATAAAGTTCATGCACTCCATATGGCCTAAAGCCCTCTCCTAATCTAACCCTTGCCTCTCACCTTTGGCTTCCGCCAGGGATTTTCTGTCTAGAGCATTCTTCCCCATCTCTGATCTCCATCCCAGCACTGCCCAGTTCCTTTTGCCCTTCAGATACATAGTTAGATTTGTTAGGGTCAGGGAATTTATTCCTGTCTTGAGTTAAAACAAGAGAGAATGATTTCTGGTTAAAAAATACTTTCAGCTGAGCTGGGCATGGTGGTGCATGCATGTAACCCCAGTACTTGGGAAGCTGAGACAAGAGGATCGCAAGTTCAAGGCCAGCCTCAGCAACTTAGCAAGGACCTCTGCAATGTAGTGAGACCCTATTTCAAAAAACAAAAACAAAAACAAAACAGGGCCGGGGAGTTTAGCTTGGAAGTAGAATGCCCCTGGGTTTGATCCCCAGTACCTCCCCTTAAAAAAATAAAACCACGCCGGGCGTGGTGGCGCACGCTTGTAATCCCAGTACTTTGGGAGGCGGAGACCGGAGGATCCAGGTTTGCGGCCAGCCTCAGCTCTCTCGCTGTCTCTCCCTGTCTCTCTCTCTCTCTCTCTCTCTCTCTCTCTCTCCCTCTCTCTCTCTTTCTCTCCTTAGTGAGGCCCTCTGCAACTTCGTGAGACCCGGTTTCAAAATAA
>PVJS01048146.1:0-15124 GCA_004027185.1 Glis glis
GTGAGACCCGGTTTCAAAAATAAAGCATAAAAAAAATAGGGCCGGAGGCGTAGCGCGGAGGTAGAACGCCCCTGCGTTCAATCCCCGGTACCGCAAAAAAAAAAATCAGTCTGGAGGTGTAGCTCAGAGGTGGAATGCCCCTGGGTTCAATCCCCAGCAACACACACACACACACACACACACACACACACACACACACATTGTTGAAGGACACCCAGTAGTGCCCAAGGAGATTACCCCTTTGTGTGACCTCTGTTGTCTGGTCAACAGGTGCCTCCCTGAGGAGAGTCAACAATATTTGGGATAATAGTAAAGACTTGTAAATTCCTCGGAAACTTTTGGGTCTAATAGGCCCTGCTGCAGGCCTCCATTTTAAAGTTACATTTCCCACGTTCCCCCTTGATGTCTCCTCTCTACTTATTTATTTCTTCTGTCCTGCCTCAGCTGGACCCCACACACTGGGTTCTGGCTGCTCTTCCAGCTTTTTTTTTTTTTGGTACTGGGGACTGAACCCAGGGGCGTTCTACCTCCGAACTACACCCCGGCCCTATTTAATTTTTTATTCTGAAACAGGATCTCACTAGGTTGTAGAGGGCCTCATTAAGTTGCTGAGGCTGGCCTTGAACCTGTGATCCTCCTGTCTCAGCCTCCCAAGTACTGGGATCACAGGTGTGTGGCACCAGGCCCTGCTTGCTCTTAGGAGGCCTCCAAGGTTTGGAGTCACATCAGCAACAACTCATAGGACCCTGTGGATACTTTTTCCATTAGTTGGTAAGAAATGCATATGTGTCTACAACTTCCTTCTTTTCTCTTAAAAACAATTATAGTTGTTCCGGGACAGAGGGATCAACTTTCTGTTTCTACATTAATTTACTAGTCAAGAGAGGCGTTAGGGAGGGGTGCCTCCGGAGCTGGATGAATGGATGAGTGATCCCCAGACTTGGGTCTTCATCGACTCCTTCAAACCATTTGTATACATTGGTGGATGTCAGTCTTTTTAGTGCTGCTATAACAAAATACCTGAGACGGGATAATTTATAAACAACAAATTTATTTTCTTACAATTCAGGAGGCTATGAAGTTCAAGATCAAGGTGTCAGCAGGTATGGTTGCCTGGTGAGGGCTGTTGCTGATTCTAAGATGGCACTGTGTGGCTGCACTCTTCAGAGGGCGAGAGCGCTGTGTCCTCCCATGGCTCAACGCACAAGGGCGAGCCAGCTGAAAGCTTCCTGAAGCCTCTTTGATAAGGGCCTTCATCCCATCCATTAGGGGGCTGAGCCCTGAGCATCGAACAGCCTCCTTTTCTTTCTTTTTTTTTTTTTTTTTGTTTGGTACTGGGAATTGAACCCAGGGGTGTTCTACCTCCGACTACACCCACAGCTCTTTATTTTTTTGGAAACAGGGTATTGCTAGGTTGCTGAGAGTCTCACTAAATTGCTGAGGCTGGTCTTGAACCTGCAATCATTTAGTCTCAGCCTCCCAAGTACCAGGATTAGAGGTATGTGCCACCAGCCTCTGCTGGATCTGATCACTTCTTAAAGGCCTCACCTCTTACTACTACCGCATTGGCAACACCTGGATTTTAGAAGGATATATTCAAACCACAGCAATGAGGATCAGGCACGAGGAGAACCGAATGCATGCTTGGGAGTGAAACTGCTCATATGAAAGGAACTGGATTAACAAAATGAAGTTGATGTTCTGGATTTTCAATCTAGGCCTGTAGGCCTCAGAGATTTTCTAATTGAGCTAGATGAGCTGCCAGCACTGTTTTCTTCCCAGTGCCTTGACTTCCTGTTTGTGGCCATTGTCCATCCATGTTTTCAGAGGTTTGTGGCTCCAGTCCCTGATCTCTGTCCAGTGTCAGCTCTCTGGAAGACCAGATGTTGGGGGAATGGCTGAGTTAAACGTGACCATGTGTGGCTTACAACCTGATCTGGAAGTACTGTTGACTTCCCTCATGTTTACACCATAAGCAGTCTAAGGGAAGGAAGTAGCCTCACCTGGGAGCTTCCATCTATGGACTCAATATATATATAAAATGTGGTGTGTGTGTGTGTGTGTGTGTGTGTGTGTGTGAGAGAGAGAGAGAGAGAGAGAGAGAGAGAGAGAGAGAGGGAGAGAGACTGGGGATTGAACCCAGGGGCATTCTACCTCTGAGCTATTCCCCTACCCCAATTTTATTTTTACTTTGAAACAGGGTCTCACTACATTGGTGAGAATCTCACTACTTGCTGAGGCTGTTCTCGAACCTGCAATTCTCCTGTCTCAGCCTCCCAAGTACTGGGATTACAGGCGTGCACCACCACGCCCGGCTTGAACTCAATATTTTGATGTATGGTTCTATAGTTGGCCCTCCCCATCCAGGGTTTCTGCATCCACCAGTCAACCAATCACAAATCAAGAATATTAAAAAAAAAACCCTGTACTGTGCTTTTTTTCTTGTAATTATTTCTTAAACAATACAGCTTAACTATTTACATGACATTAGGTATTGCAAGTAATCTAGAGATGATTTTAAGTATACAGAAGCTGTGTGTGTGTGTGTGTGTGTGTGTGTGTGTGTGTGTGTGTGTATGCAGTTTATATACAAGTAATACATTATACAGGGACTGGGCATCTGGAGATTTGGGTATTCCAGGACTTTGGAATCAATCCCCCAAGGATACTGAGGGTTATTTATCCTGCAATATTATATTTAAACAATTTTCAGTCCTTACCTTTGGTTCTATGAATTCATTTGTATACAAATTTCCAGAGGAAAAATATATCTTCATTGAAAGCAATTTGAGTTAAGCTTTAACCAGGTGGCCAGTCTTCACCTATAAAGGGCATGCTAATGGGGCATGACCCAGGTCACAGCACACCCCGATTTGACAGGTGGCTCTGCCTCTGTGGACGGGCCGAGCAGTCTGCTTTTCCACTGCTGTAAAGGAACCTCCGTTACCCCCAGCTTCGTGGGCATAAAGTCTTCCACTTGGCTCAGACTTCTGATTAAAATGGACTTTTTCCCCCTTTGGTACTGGGGATTGAATCCAGGGGCATTCTACCTTGAGCTACACCCCCGGCCCTTTTTATTTTTTAAACAGGGTCTCTAAGTTGCAGAGGCTGGCCTCGAATCTGCAATCCTCCTCTCAGCCTCTCAAATTCTGGGAATACCTAGAAAGGTATGCTTGGACTTTCTTTTATGCTGCTTTTAAAGAAAATGAGGATCTTCTAAATGTACATCCAGACTGCTGGAGACTGCTATCTGAGGCTCCCATGCCTTCATGATTTGAGGGTGCGCATGCCTCCCCCCACCTCAGCGGCCATCTTCTCTTGGTCCCCTGTGGAGGACTGTTGGGCCCGAAGGCTGACTGCGGGCAGATTCTCCAGTCCCTCACAGCCAGGGCAGCAGTGTGGTGCTGGGCTTCCTCATGCAGGGAGCCCCCAGCCCAGGGCAGATGTCAGATCCCAGCCCTAGAGCCCAGAGCTGGTCCTGGCCCAATGGGCACCCTCCCCAGCTCTGCCGTGGGCTGTGCTCAGAGCGCACCAACAGCTCCACTGGGAGTACCGGGGCTGTGCTCAGAGTGCACCAACAGCTCCACCGCGAGTACCGGGGCTGTGCTCAGAGTGCACCAACAGGGCTCCTTCTTTTCTGGTTTTGTTCTACTTTCTAAAGTTTAACAACCCCTGCAGTTCCCAGAATCAAGGGGCTCACATCGCCTGGGTCTCGGGGTGAGACAGGCACTTACCTGGCCCAAGCGCTTCCCAGGCTACTTCCCACCTTTGTGGGCAGATGACCCAGAGCTCCCCTTTTCTGTTAGGTTTAAATGTTTCCTGATGTCCTAGAAGGAAATGCTTAACCCAGAACCTGTCATGCTCTTGAGAGGGGGGGCCCCTTCCAGCTGATGAGAATAGATAAAAAAAAAATGTGCTGGTGTCTCATAAGGCAGTGTCATGACCCCAGGTTCCCCTGCAGAGCAGAAAGCAAAGTCTCTGGCTTGGGGACGTTGCCCACCACCGAAGCCAAAAAGGGCCTCCTTGGGGCTCAGTGGTTCACAGGGACTCAGTCTCAGGCCTCCTTTTGTGTGTGTGTGTGTATGTGTGTGTGTTACTGGGGATTGAACCTAGGGGCATTCTACCTCTGAGCTACATTCCCCAGTCCTATTTTATTTTTTATTTGGAAACAGGGTCTCACTAAGTTGCAGAGGCTGGCTGTGAACCTGTGATCCTTAGGTATCAGTCTCCCAAGTGCTGGGATTACAGGTGTGTGCCACCATGCCCAGCTGCTGCCCAGTTGCGTGGTGAGTGCAACGGCCCTCAGCCAGTGGGGCAGCTGGAACAGTCCTGGCCAACCCAAGGGCGGCACTGTAAGAGTTCTTGTCTTCTCCAAACAACTGAGTAACATCAGTCTCTTCCAAATGCATGTCCAATTATCTCTACAAAGCTTTATTGAAACTTGTGCATCAAGGTGACAGCAATTCAGTGTTTTGGAAACAGAAACAAAAAGGGTCCCTCAGCTCAGGCTTTCCAAATAAATACCGTGCACCAGTGAGCTTTCTTCCTGCTCCCAGCGAGAACAAAGGGTGCCATGGTAACCTCCGCTGACAGGGCGAGTGGAACCTGCGCCACTGTGCCCATCTGTGCATCTCCCGGGAAACTGAGCCGGGCGTAGCGGCCCACTGTGGTCCAGAGGATGTCCTCCCGGCGTGAGTGCAGAAGGCTGCTGCTGGGTTCTAAATCCCTCTCACAAGCAGCAGAGACCGCTGCAGCCTTCTTTGCTAACTAGGGACACAGGGCCTGGGCCACGCGGCACAGGCTGGAACTGAGAGGAGGGTGAGCTACTTCTGCAAAGTTGCCAAGTTAACACTGCCACCTCAATACAACTGGAATAAAAAAGTTGGACAACCTTCCAGCTCAGGATGGTCTGTCCTCAGGATAATCCAGCTTAGTAGAGAAATCCAGCAGTGGGTTTAAAAGTCTGTTCTGAGAACAGATTATTGCTGGGCACAGCCACATGATCTATGTTCTAGACATGGTGACTTACTGGCTTCAGGTTGTATAGCCAGCCACCTCTGGTTTAAAAAAAAAGTACTTAGTGCACACAGTGTAGGAAACAATTCTAAAACTTCATCTGGAATCAGATAGCTTTTAATTCCAATAGAAATTGCACCTCTCTGAAGCAGAGAAAGGGGGGCCAGGTATTGCTTTGATGTGGAAGGATAGGCAAGAGGCCTCAGATGCACAACCAGACCTCCACATGGCCTCTGCGCCGCTTTCCAGAGATTTGCTAGCGAGGGGGCCGGCATTTGGTTTTGGCTTAAGAATGTCTGTGCCCAGCGGCGGGGATGGGAGGAGTTGCTCCCGTCCTCAGGTGCTGCGGTATGGGCTGCACACCCTTCGCTTGTCCCCTACGCCTTTCCCGGCCGTGGCGAGCCCCGAGGCCCACAGCCCCGGGGCTAGGAGGACTGCTACAGGCCCAGGCTCTTCTGGAGCTGCTGTGCCTGACGAACCTTCAAGTAGGGCTAGGGCAGGTGTGAAATGTCTTAGAAAGAGTGTGAAATGAGAAACCGACAGTCCGTTCCTCAGTGGGAAGCATGCACACGGGGAGCCTTGGTGCCAGCTGTCCCTGGGGCCACAGCTCTTCATATGGGCTTGTATAATAAGGTGGTGACGTACTTTTTCTTGTACCGGTGGGTTGCGCTGAGCACCATCACTCCATCCTAGGGAAGAGGGTGGAAATGTTAAAAGGCAGGACTAAGTCAGGGGCCCACCTCCAGCACCTGAGCTGGAGTCGGGGTCGGGCCCCGGAAGCTGCGCTTTAGCCCGGCACCCCACGTGCTGTAACAGCCAGGTCATTACCTTGATGGAAAGTGCATAAAGGTGGTTCAGCATGACGTGATTGGGCTCAGGGAGCAAGGCTGGATCACACTGCGAGGAACAGAGGCAGACATGAGCACTGAGGGTCTGGAATTCAAGCTTCTCCCCCTATTTCACAGCACCATGTATCAAAGGAAAGGAGGCAGCCTCATGCCCTCTTCTGAAGCTGGGCAGCGGAAGGGCTTGTTCAGGCCAGGTGAGGCAAGAGGGTCCCGCCATCCTACCCCAAGGGAGCCCAGTCTGTACCTGACCAGACTTTCACCTTGGCCTTCAAAGTGCGGGCCACGGGCTTCTTACCGAGGAAGGGGCAGGAAGAAAGGAGCTGTCCGCTGAAGGACGCGATGTACACTAAGTGCTCCTGAGCAGACTGCAAACTTAGGTCTCTAAGACTCACATAACGAACTTGAAGAAAGAAGTGGGTAATCGCAGAGACGCTAGAATTCTGTAAAAGCTCATATGGGACTGGCGATCAGTGTTGCCACACCTTCCTGCTTATCAAGAGATTCCAGAAACTTGGCTTTTTGTTGCACTGCACATTCCCAACTTCTACAAATGCTAACTCAAATAAAATTAAAAAAAGCAAGTGTAGGCAGCCACTCTGCGGCGGTGCTTCCCTGGGGCCTCTGGCTTGCAGTCCTGCTGTAAGGCAAGGGCTGTTTATGGTCACTCGACACTGGTGGGAAGCTCTACAGCTCTGGCCGAAGCAGCTCAAGATCTCAGATCCCCTGAGGGTCTCAGTCACGAACTCCAGCCGAAGAGGCGTGGCCAGTTCTTCCCGAATGATACAGCCGAAGCTGGCCTCACAACCAGTCGTGTGTGTGTGTGTGCGCATGTGTGCGCGCACGCGCGCATGTGTTACTGGGGATGGAGCCCAGGGGTATTCTACCTAGGAGCCACACCCCAGCCCATTTTTTTATTTTTGAAAAGGTCTCACTAAGTTGCTGAGGGCCTTGCTAAGTTGCTGAGGCTTGCCTTGAACCTGCGATTCTCCTGTCTCAGCCTCCCAAGTACTGGGACTACGGGCGTGCTCCACCACGCCTGGCTGTGCACGGTCATCTTGAAGTTTCTGGTCTAGGAGGTCTGGCAGAGCCCGGGAAGCTTCGTTCTAACAAGCCCTGCAGCGGTTCCAAGTTTGGGTTTGGGAAGATTCCTTGGGGACGGAATAACTTGCAATCCCACAAGGGCTGCACATGCCAGTTTTCTCAGAAAGGACGGTGGAGATGGGCTGCTGGGGATGCCGGCTCCACCTCTGCCACTGTCAAGCGCCGCACTTGACCTTACTCTAGGCCTGGATCCCAGAGCTGGTGATTGTTCTGTGAGCAGCACTCAGTGAGCCCTGCTGTGAGAATGCGCAGGGCAGCTAGCGAGAGCAAGCCCCTGGCGCCACTGCCTCACCCCAATGCGCTCGGCCACTTCCTGTGGTGCCCTGGCGGGGTCTTTAATTTTTTTTTTTTTTTTTGCGGTACTGGGCATCGAACCCAGGAACATTCTACCTCTGAGCTACACCTCCAGCCCTATTTTTTATTCTTTATTTTGAAACAGGGTCTCACTAAGTTGTGGAGGATCTCACTAAGTAGCTGAGGCTGACCGCGAACCTGCAATCCTGTCTTAGCCTCACAAGTACTGGGATTACAAGTGTGCGCCACCAAGCCTGGCTAAAAATTAATTTTTATCTTTATTTATTTATTTTTTATCATTTATCTTATTTTATTTTTGTGGTACTGGGGATTGAACCCAGTAGCATTCTACCTCCGAGCTACACCCCCAGCCCTATTTTTTATTCTTTATTTGGAAACAGGGTCTCACTGGGTTGTGGAGGGCCTCACTAAGTAGCTGAGGTTGGCTGCGAACCCAGATCCTCTGGTCTCCGCCTCCTAAGTACTGGGATTAAAAGCGTGCGCCAGCCAGGTGTGGTGGCGCACGCTTGCAATCCCAGTACTTTGGGAGGCGGAGACCAGAGGATCCGGGTTCGCAGCCAACCTCAGCTCTCTCTCTCTCTCAGATCTCTCTCTCCCTCTCTCCCTGTCTCTCTCTCTACTTAGTGAGGCCCTCCGCAACTTCGTGAGACCCGGCTTCAAAATAAAATAGGGCCGGGTGTGTAGTGCAGAAGTAGAACGCCCCTGGGTTCAATCCCTGGTACTGCAAAAAAAAAAAAAAAAAAAAAAAAAAAAAAAGCGTGCGCCACCATGCCCGGCTTAAAAATTAATTTTTAAAATTGACACATAAAAACTAAATTTCTGGTCCACAACATTATGCTTTGGAATACTTTGTGGAATGGCTGCACTGAACCATTGACATATGCATTACTTCATAGACTGATCATTTTTTGTAGTTAAAACACTTAAAATCTATTCTCTCTGTGCACTGTTGGTGGGTATGTAAACTGTTATGGCCTATGGAAAATAGTATGGAGGTTCCTCAAAAAATTAACAAAATAGCCGGGTGTGGTGGTGCATGCTTCTAATCCCAGTACTTGGGAGGCTGAGACAGGAGGATCGCAGGATCGTGGCCAGCCTCAGCTACTTAGTGAGGCCCTCTGCAACTTAGTGAGACCCCGTTTTAAAATAAAAGAATAAAATAGGGCTGGGGTGTAACTTGGAGGTAGAATGCCCCTGGGTGACACACACACACACACACACACACACACACACACACACACACACACACACATATCTAGCAATCCCATGCCTGGGCATGTATCAACCTGAGATGCAATCTGCATGTTGACACCCATGTCCATTGCAGCAGGATTTGGGACAGCCCAGATAGGAAACAGCCAACCTACGTGTCTGTCGACAGGTGAATGGATTTTAAAAACGTGGGATACTACTCAGCCTTAAAAAGGATGAAATCCCACCCTTTGCAACAACACAGATGAACCCAGAGGATATTGCATTAAGGGATATGAGCCAGGCACACAATGAAAAACCTGCATGATCTTATATGCAGAATTTTAAAAAGCCCAACCCCTACACGTGGAGAACAGTGTAGTCACCACAAGCTGGGGGTGGTGGTAAATGGGGAGATGTTGGTCAAAGAATACAACATTTCAGTTAGACAGGAGTAAATGCAAGAGCAGACACTGTACAGCATGGGGACTAGAGATTACAATGTATTATGTTCCTCTAAGACAGTGGAACTTAAGTGTTCTCCCTGGATGTTCTTTAACTTCTCTGTGCCTCAGGTGTCTTACCCATAAAATGGAGGTATGATAGTATCTCCTCAAGGTTGTCGTGAGGCTTAAATAACATGTGAAAAGCTCTTGGGCTTGTTCAGAGCAGTTAAGTTAACCATTTTGTATTATAAATGTAACTGAAGTCTCTCGGCTGGTCTACTTTGAGAGGCTGGCTTCATCGGAGAAGCTGGCTGGTCATGTCTCCCTTTTCAAGGAGAACCCCCAAAATAGCAACTTAGGAGGGCACTGACTGTCTTCTATCTACAAACCTTTATAGAAGTAGCATTACGGGAAGCTGGCTCACCCAAGTGCCTTTACAACAGAAGCTAGGTGTCCTTGCTGCCAACCCAGTACTGCAGACATGGTCAGCCCGCATGCTGGTCCTTACCGCTGGCCTCTTCGCAATGGCCGACCCAGCTGTCAGCCATGGGCTTGGGGCACTCTTGGCACAGAGGGGCCCGGCACCCCAAGAAAGGTGAATCTTGTTGGAATGGGGCGACAAACATGAGCTTGCCCCACAGCCCAGCAGTGACTGCTGTAGGCAAGGTCTGCACACAGACATCCACGTGTTTTCTACCTTGGGTGGGATCTTTAGCACCTGCTATGGTTTCGATGTATTGCCTGAAGTTCATGTACTGGAAACTTAATCTCCAATGTGACAGTGTCGGGAGGTAGGGCCTAATAAGAAGCAATTAGGTCATAAGGGTGGAGCATGGATTAAGGTTATTATCATGGGAGTGGGCCAGTCATCTCCGGGTGGAGTGTGACAAAAGCGAGTTCAGCCCTCTCTGGCCTTCCCACCTGCTGCCGTGGGATAACGCAGCAAGAAGGCCCTTGTCAGATGCCGGTGCCATGCTCCTGCTGGACTTCTCATCCTCCAGACCCATAAACCAAAGAAATCTCTGTTGTTTATAAATGACCCAGTCTCAGGTCTTGTTATAGCAGCAGATAAAAGACTAAGACAGTAGCATAAAACATTGTGCCTCATAGGTGGTGGCTTGGACCAAGCCATAATTCCAGGGCGTGGTGGAATGGACAACCCGGGTTAAGCCGAGTGGAAAATTAACTGCAAGGGAATAACTGACAGCCCTTTGGGATTCAGGTCACACTTCTCTTCTGCATGTGATACCAATTTCCCAGAGCAAATGTGTGTTAGCCAGGTGTCTCCAATTCTGATAGAGGAGCACTGATGTTTCTGAAAGCAATTCAGTGATTAAAAATAAGATTCTAAAGTCTGGGGGCCATGCCAGGCATGGTTGCTCACGCCTGTACTCCCAGTACTTGGGAGTCTGAGACAGAAGGATTGTGGTTCAAGGCCAGCCTCAGCAACCTAGGAAGACCTTGTTTCAAAATAAAAAATTAAAAGGGCTCAGGTGTAGCTTGGAGGTAGAATGCCCTGGGTTCGATCCCCAGTAAAAAAAAAGAGGGGAGGAGGAAGAGTTCCAATATACACCTTACTAAGAAGTGGTGGTTGAAGATTTTGTCATAAAATTGAAATGGAATAGGGCTTATGCTGAGACAGGAGTAGAACCCAAGGAAGAAAGGTTGAGAGAGGCTTTGTGAGAGAGGGAGGCAGCACCCACACTTTGGAGCCTCTTGCGAGCAGTCCATCCCCGGGTCAAAGGACCATGGTAGCTCACACCAGTGGTAACCCTGAGCTTGCTCACCAGGTACTTTGTGAGAAATGGACGGAAAGGGGAAAGACGAACATAAACACGGCCACGAGGGACTGTGTGGGCGGCCCTGTGTACTCACAGAGATTCCCGTGTCCTTGTTTAGGATGACCTGGAGCAGGTGTGGCGGGAGAATGGGCGGCGCTTTAAAACGTTCTTCTGGTTTGGAGACGTAGGGCTCCTGGTGGTAGGGTCCTGGTGGGGAGCTGGACAGCTCTGTTGGGAGATGGTGACAGGACATTGTAAACAGCAGTTGTAGCAGTCTCGTGTAACTTCTGGCACTGTCATCTAGCCTCCTTTGTCTCTTATTCCCTCAATATAGATTTATATTCTCTTGAAGGACATACGGGCTCCATGGTGAAGAGCACAGCAAGTGAGAAAACCCTTTTGAATCTGGTGACTGTAATAAAGATCAGTGGTGAACTCAGGTGCCGGTGGAAGACAGTGCTGTGGCAAAGCCAAACCAGGAGGCCGCTCCCAATCGCCTGGCCTCGTGTGTCAGCAGAACAAGCTTCCTTCTCACTGCAGGCTGGGCTAGCAAATTCCACAAAGAAGCTCAAGGCCTCAAGTGAGGATTAAGTGGCTCAGCCCAGTTCTGAGCACCACCAGCCAGAATAAAACAGGTCACACAAGGCACCAGGATATCTTAAAACCGAAAGGACAAAAAAACAAAATCTAGTTTCTAAAGGCCCTTTGGCTCTAACACTCAGGTTTCTTTTCAAACTCTTGCCTGCATATTGGGAGTATACAGAGCTATTAAGAAGCTTCTGGAAGTTCAGTGATTCATGTCAGAAGCAACTTATTTAGTGATGTCTGTCCAGCTGGAAGGAACTGAGCCATAATCAAGAGCATGGGGGATGGGTTCCGGTCACCTGATCCTTGGGCTGCTCCAGAATGAATGTGATACGCCCTGGTTCTGCAGATTCCCTCAATGCCATTTTCTAGGGACAGGCTCGCTTCACATGACCCAACCATATCATAGTAAGAAACTGAGATAAGCATGAAGTGCAGAAAACTGAGCCATAAGGAGAAAATATAATTTTAAGAAAGTTGAGTGTCTAAATATGGGAGTCTAGAGCTTGAAGCTTTTATCGGCAGTGAGAGGTCAGCTTTCTTTCCCCAGTTGACTACACCGCAGAATCTCGTCTGGTATGAGACCCACGATTACATTTATCAGCGAGGAGGAGGATATTGGGGTCCTTCCTCCCATGGTCTAATTGATACCTATCTGGAAAAAGAATAAATTGTATCTCTAAAAGATCAGTTAGCTCTACAGACAAAAGAACACTATTTTTTGGATTTCAAGTCTTGCTTGATTTGTCAGCCACAGCCAGCCCACTGTGGTCAATTTGTCACTGGCAGAACCTCCAGGCCCAGCCAGGTGATGATGAAATCTTCCTGCAAACTGAACTGCATCCATCTCCTCAGACAGCAGACATTCTCCCGGGCAATCCTCAGTGCTGCCCACAGGCCAGGGCCTGCAAGGACAGTGCACGGCACTGACGCCGAGGTCAGAACACACCTCCCAGACTGCTCGCATTACTCTCCAAGGAGGTTCTTCTTGCGGGGTTTGAATGGGAAACAATTTACTGAACTCCCCACGATTGGAAGAGTCTTGTGAAATGGGAAAGTTTCGCTAGGACTGCATTGAACAGGTTCCCAGAAAGGACAGTTGTGCTGTGTAACCTGCTTCCTGTAAGGAGTCATTTCCTCCCCTCTGCGGTTTCTGACAAGGAGCTAATGTACCGTGAGTGATGGCCAAGGCCACGGAGGTGTCCACTTATCACCTGTCAGCCTGAAATTCTCCAGGCACCACGAGTGGGAAGTGAGCTGGCAGGCTCCCCGGCACTGGCGCACCGCTCGCCCAGGGGATCCCTCCAGGGCCCCTCTGGCCCTGCCCCTGGCATGACACCAAACTGGTTCTCTTTCCAGGGTCTGTTTTCTGTGGCCAAGTGGACCCACTAAATACCCGAGAAGACCAAGACAACGACGTACAGTTCCCTTGGGGCGAAACTTCAACGCCCTGACCTGACAAGTTAGCGCTGCAGCCCTTCAGGGAGCTACACTCATTCGCCTGACTGGGCAACGGTAGCTCAGGAGTGAGAGGCAAGAGACAACGAGAGGGTTTCTAGGCTGCACAGCCCCCGCCTGCACACATGTGGTATAAAATAACTGTGTTCATACCAGACACATCGGAGCACTTTTGGGAATCCACCATTAAAGCATCAAATACTTCAAAGTCAGTTTTCTTCACTTGAATGATGTTGTTAACTGTGCCAAGCTGGCTGGTTACTATTGGCTGGGAAGAGACAGACAGGCAGAAATCATAACGTGGAAGGTCTGTGGAGTTATTCTTTAGAGGACTTGGAATTCCTGGCTGGAAGGTCGCAACTCCTGACTAGCCACTCTGCTCATCTGGGCCAAGTATGCCAATGGTCTGACAACTGGTGCTGTCTCACCCAGCCACACAGGGGCTTTCACAGCAGAGCAAAGGGACCTGGCAATAAGGACAGGTGACTTTTGTGGACTGTGCAGGCACCCAGAGGACTGAGGGCGGGAGGAGGAATACCTCAGAAGGGTCGTGCGTCCACTGACCATCCACAAAGAACTTGTACTGATGCTCTCCTTCCGGCAGGTCCAGGATGGCTACAAAGTTATTGTGGCTGCAAGGAGAAAGGAAGCAGAGCATTTCAGTGGGCTGGGCTGCTGCCCTCTTAGCTCAAACCAGCCATGGAACAAAACCAGTGTTCCACTGCAGGAGAGCAAAGGTCAACCAAGTTAGGCAGCTCAGGACACTGGCCTCAATTTAGAAAAGCTACATAAGGAAGCAGCAGGGCGCGAGGCTTTCCTGAAAACTCGCTTTGCTCAAAAACTAGGAATCCACATTCCTAGCATTAAAAGGTCAACCAACAGACACTTGTGCTTCTCAAGCTTGTGCGCCAAATACCACCTGGCAGCCCTGCATGCCAAGGAGGACGCACGGCAAGATACACAGCGGGCGGCCTTTTACCCTTTGTCGGTTTGCCTTGGGCGGGAGAAGGGATCAATTTAACAGAACGCACAAATGTTCTCTAAAGAGACTTCTCTAACTGCTAAAAAAAAAGATTCGGGAATCTTTTTCATTTGGTCCTTTTGTTCCTGACTTGTGACGACTGTGCCGAGGGGTCCCTCCTTCTCCAGTGTTACCGCTGGAAATGCTGGCGGCCCCTGACAACAGCCAGACATGCTCAACAGGGCACCACCTCCCCCATTCCATCAAGAGCACTCACTAGTGAAGGCGCTTTCTCTGGGACAATTACGACAAAAGTCCACGCCAGGGTTCCTGACAGTGTCTTACTAAATCCTTACTAACGAAGGTACCATGTACCTTCCAAACAAAAGCAAGACACAGAGAGTTAAATTCACAAGGAAGCTCAGAGATCATCTGGTGCAATATTCCCTTTACATGGAGAGGGACACTGAGCTCAGCTACGGAATGACTGTTTCCGCAGCCAATGTGGGCTCAAACCTGTGCCTACGGTTCCCAGCCCAGCACTCTCCACTGTACTAGGAAGAGACTTCACTTTTTGAGGAAAAATATCTGCTGAGAATCTGAATTGAGAGATGTCCATGGCATAGAAACACTCCCCCCCACTGAGAGATGTTTTCTTTTAAAAAAGCTGTGCTTTAAAGCTAGAGAATTCTTGGGATTTCAACACTATGACTTATTAAGCATTATTATTAAGCATTATTATTTTCTCATTCAGCATCTGTTTTATAAAAGCATCTTTTTTCTGATCACCAGCAGAGACCCTTTAAGAAATAAGAATACTCATGGGTAAAAAAAATATGCAAACACTCCCCAGGCAATTACCTTCTTGTGAGGGGAAGTTTACTCCAATTGTTGAAGGACCCAGATAAATAAACTTCCTTTCCACCCCCAGTCCATCGGAACACAGTCGGCCGAGCCTGGGCAGGAGCTTTATCGTTCACTTCCAGATCGTGCTGCCAGGCTAGGAATTCCTCCTTCTCCGGAGCCTAGAAGCAGAGCAGCTACTCAACGACAGGAAGCCACCGGTGAGTTTCCCACATTAGGTGGTTAGCCTACTATTGACAGTCCACTCGAAAGAGGCAGCTGTTGCCACCCAGGTTCCTTCCCTTACTAGTTGTGCCTCTTTCCCTACCTCCAAAAGGGAGGTAATAAAATAACTATATTTCTTCTTTTTTTTGTGGTGCTAGGGATTGAACCCAAGAAGGACATTCTATCTCCAAGCTACACCCCAAGACCTATTTTTTGTTTAGAAACAGGGTCTAAGTTCCTGAGGCTGGCTTCAAACCTGTGATCTTCCTGTCTCAGCCTCTCATGTACTAGGATTACAGGCATGTGCCACCATGCCCACACCCCAAATAACCGTGTGTGTGTGTGGTGTGTGTG
>PVJS01048147.1:0-15163 GCA_004027185.1 Glis glis
TCTCTCTCTCTCTCTCTCTCTCTCTCTCTCTGTCTTTCTCTCTCTCTCTCTCTCTCTCTCTCTACTTAGTGAGGCTTCCGCAACTTCATGAGACCCGGTTTCAAAATAAAGTATAAAAACTAGGGCCGGGGGTGTAGCGCGGAGGTAGAATGCCCCTGGGTTCAATCCCCGGTCCGCAAAAAAAAAAAAAAAGAATAAAAAATAGGGCTGGGGGTATAGCTCGGAGGTGAAATGCCCCTGAGTTCAATCCCCAGTACTGCAAAAAAAATTTCTGTCACTAAACATGGATCAACATTGTTGTTTATCAATAGCTACAGAGTATTATATAGTGCAGATGTACTCTGGCTTACTTAACCATTCTCCTAGTGATGAACATTTATGTTATTTATCATTTGTGTTTTTCTACAGAACCCTACTCTGCCGGCACTGAACTGTTCTGTTGAGAATGCCCATCCGACTGTTTCCTACTATGCTCGTCCCCAGGTGGCATCGTACAACACCTACTACCATAGTCCTCCCCACCTGCCACCTTATTCTGCGTATGACTTTCAGGTATGTTTGGAGAGAAAAGTAACTGTCCATTCCCCTTGCTCTTGCTCAGGCTCTCTTGTTCTCTCCTTCAATTCAATTATAGAATCTTCCCATTGTCTTTGTAATATGCATGAGGTTTTAGGCTCTCTATCCTTGATGGCTTTTAGCAGCCTGTGGCTACCAGGAACTAGATTAAGAATGACATAGGCAGACAGTGCTGGGAAAGAGGGGATGGTGGGAGTGGCACAAGAGAGGAAGAAACAGAGAGATGGGAGAAAAATGGAGAGAAGGAGGGTAGGATCAAGGTGTCCAAAGCCGTTTTGAACTACACCAAAGAGAAGATAAATTGGCTGGGAAATGACAGCTCACTAGTACATTATCATGGACCTCTGTCTAACAGTGGCTTTTCCCATTTCTCTGTCATGGGGAGAGCCCTAGTCCTGCTCCTTAGTAAAATGGTATTCTGAACCACACGAGGGTTTGAATCGAACTGGCAATGAGGAAGTACCTTTCTTTTTCTCTAGACTTCCCAAGACTTATAACATCTCCGTTTTTTTTGCTGTATTATCACACAGGTCAGAAATAGTGTTACCAAATTTGTACTTTTCCGTTTTCCTTTTGAGCTGAGACTAAGTGTAGAAAAACAGAACCCCCAAAAAGCACTTAATTAAAAGAGATTAATTAGCTGGGCATGGTGGCACACGTTTATAATCCCAGTACTTGAGAGGCTGAGACCAGAGGATCTGGGTTCACGGCCAGTCTCAGCTACTTAGTGAGGCCCTCCGCAACTTAGTAAGATCCTGTTTCAAAATAAAGAATAAAAAATAGGGCCGAGGGTGTAGTTCAGAGGTAGAATGCCCCTGGGTTCAATCCCCAGTATGGCAAAAACAAAAAAAAGGGATTGTGTAGAGCACTGACCTAGGCACTTTGGGGAAACAAACAAAATGGTCCCTTAGGCATGCACAGTGATTGTGTTTCTTAGCTTTCTTTCACTATGACAAAATACCTGAGATAAACCACTTAAAAGGAGGGAAGGGTTTTTAAACTCACAGGTTAAGAGGTCCCAGTTCATGGTCATTTGACCCTGTTGCTTTGGGCCTGTGGCAGTACAGTATATCATGGCAGGAGTGTGTGCTGGGGGAGTCCTGTTCATCTCATGGCAGCCAAGAAGTAAAGAAAGAGGTCAGGGTCCCAATATTCCCATTCAAGGGCACTCCCCCAGTAACCTAACTTCCTCCCACTGGGCCTCACCTCCTAATGGGTCCACCACCTCCCAGAAGTGCCAGATTGGAGACCAGCCTTGAACATATGAGACTTTGGGAGACACTTATACAAACCATAATAGTAATTATAAGTCTTTGATCACATAAGAGTGGGGTTACACCAAAATTTGATTAATTCAAAATTCAGGGAACATAGAAAAAGCCTTTTAAGGGAGAGAAATTCATAGTGAATTTGCTTTTATTAAGAGCTCATGAATGCTCCAAGGGGATGTAAAAGCTTGCCTGTTGGGAGTGCTTTCAGTTAACCAGCCAGTTTGGCAATACAAAGTCCTTCGGCAACCTCATTTCAGCTGCAGTTTAAGAAAATAATTGAAACTTGATGGACACAGTAGCACACACCTGTATCCCCAGTACTTGGGAGGCTGAGACAGGAGGATTGCAGGTTCAAGGCCAGACTCAGCAACTTAGCAAGACCCTCAGCAACTTAGCAAGACCTTATTTCAAAATAAAAAAATGAAAAGGGCTGGGGGTGGAGCTCAGAGGAACAATGTCCCTGGGTTCTATCCCCCATTCCACAAAAAAGGAAAGAAGTGAAACTTAAGTTGAATAAAGTATAATTACACTTAGTTTAGATACTATTTGAAGAGGTCTAGGGCTTTATAATGCAATAATAATACATACAGTGTGAACATGGACTTGTTCACTCCTATAAAAGACAATACTAATACAAGGAGGCTTCCATTAAAGCTTAGAAAAATGTTAGAATTTGTTGTTTTAAAGCCTACTGTATACACAGGTACATAACTCAGGTAACTTGTTACCCAAATAGGCAGTATAGGCTGGAAAATACACACATGTTCAAGAAGAGTACAGATAATTTCAGTTGTGACAGAGGCCATAAATTATCCTTTGAAAGAATCTAGGCATGTTGAAGCTAACACAGGGAGGGTCACCATTCTCTTGGGGCCCCTGTAGTAAAAAAAATCTGGGATAGAGGGATCACACATGGGTCTAGCTGAAGAGGCCTCCTCCATTTTTATATAAAAGTAAATTACATTGATTTTAGGAATTTATACTTTATAATAAACAATGTCAGTGATGACTTGGGCTGTTGATTTCAGTTCAGTCAGTGCTTCCTGTGTTCTCACATGCTTGGAGCTGTGGATATGGAGGTTGAAGAAGATAGTCCCTGCATAGAGAGATCTATTTGCAGACTTGGGGATTGGTCAGGGGACAGCAGTGTTGACAATAAAGTAAACAAACTATCATGCAGAGTGTTATAGAAACAGTGTACCTACCCAGAGAAGAGATATAGGTTTAGTCTCCTAGACCAAACCTACACTTTGGGTTTATACCAGGGAGTTCAGGGATTGTAGAAGCCTCTATTTCCTAATAACAGCTACTATTCATTGAGTACTTACTGTATTCCAAGCATTGTGCTATGAGTCATCATTCAGTCATTTGGTCCTGTGAAGGAAGTACTTTTGTCATCATCATTTTTAAGATGGGATGATTGTAGCTGGGTGCAGTGATGCACACCTGTAATTCCAGTACTTGGGTGTCTGAGACAGGAGGATTGCAGGTTGGAGGCCAGCCTCAGCAACTTAGTTAGACCCTGTTTCAAAAAAAAATAGGGCTTGGGGTATAGCTCAGAGATAGAATTCCTCTGGGTTCAACCCCCAGTTCAGAAAAAAAAAAGAAAGAAGAAAGAAAGAGAGAAAGAGAAAGAAAGAAAGAAAGAAAGAAAGAAAGAAAGAAAGAAAGAAAAAAGGAAAAAAAGATTAGATGATTGAGTGGTGGAGAGGTTAAGTGACTCCTCCAAAGTCAGAGAGGTGGTAATTGGAGGGCAAGAATTTCTATCCAGGGCTGACTGATTCCAGAGATTAGCTTGGGGGATTCTTTGGAGAAGCTGTGAATCTGAGTGCCCAAAGATCTTTTCCCCAGATAATTTTGGGATATTTATACATTTTACTGGTTTAAATTGTGGATTTCCTAATCATGACCTCAGAAAAGATGTCTTTACTTTATTACTAAATTATTTAATTGATCTGCATGAAAAGGGATTCCCTCCCTTCATGCACTTCCCACTTTAGGGGCTGCTTGGACCCTTCTTATACATCTTTGTTGTTTTGCTAAGCTCAAGCTGTCTTTTGTACTTTCTATTGGAGGCGGTAATAGTTGTGTGTTGTAGGTCTCGAGGGGGAATGTTTTAAGTGAGCTGTCTCCCTGTAGAAATTAGCATTTGAGTGTAACTTTCTTTGGTTCATCAAGGTCCATTCCCTTATAATTTCACAGGAGGAAATACCCAAGAAAGTCAGGAGGCCAAGGAATATCTGCTTATGTTCCCAGATAAATAAAAACACAGACCAGTTGTGACAATAAAACCACCAGAAGCACAGACTTGCCCCCTCCTAAAAAAGCCAGAGCACCCCCAGCTGTTCTGAGATTCAAAAATGACCCAAGTTACAGGCAGAAAATTGGCCTTGGCCTTTCTAGACTTTCTTCTGAATGACTTCCCCACTTTGGTAATTTCCAAATAGGACTATTTCTGTTACTTTGGGTTTGATGATTTTTGTTTCCCTTTTACTTTGAGGCTAATAGAATAAGGAGGAAAAAGTCTTAATGGTCTTTTAACGTCTCCAAATCATACCCTTACTGTACTTCTTAGGAAGCTGGGAAAACATTACTTGTGGTCAGACACCAGCAAAGACTTGGGTCTGGTCAGCTGGTGCTCTGAGGAAGTTTTGAGTGTGGAGTGTGGAGAAACAGGACTCTTTCGAACAATGCAGTCCAAGGTGTCCTTACTTCTGAAGAACAGTCCCATACTCTAAAGCAGAAAGGACAGAAGCTTAGTGTTTTTGCCTCTTTGTTCATCTCCCCAGCGCTCACTTCTCTTGCCCTGTGCACTAATTTCCCCACTACCCCTTCAGCTTCAGCCAAGTAGTTCAAATTCTCCAAATATAGTGTATTAAGATGGGTATGGTGGCAGACACCTGTAATCCTAGTACTTGGAAGGCTGAGACAGGAGGATTACAGGTTTGAGGCTAGCCTTAGCAAGTTAGCAAGACCCTCGGCAAAGTAGCAAGACCCTGTCTCAAAATGAAAAATAAAAGGGAACCAGGTGTGGTGGTGCATGCCTGTATTCCCAGTACTTGGGAGGCTGAGACAGGAAAATAGCAGGTTTGAGACTAGCTGCAGCAACTCAGCGAGGCCCTTCGCTACTTAGCAAGGCCCTGTTTCCAAAATAAAATAGGGCTGGGGCGTAGCTTGAAGGTAGAATGCCCCTGGGTTCAATCCCCAGCACCACAAACAGAAAATAAAAATAAAAGGGCCTGGGAGTGTAGCTCAGAGGTAGACTGCTCTTAGATTCAATCCCCAGCACCTAAATTAATTAATTAATTAATATATTAATCATCATTTTCTACGTCTGCTGGGATATTAAACCCAGTGTAGATTTATATAATCCCCTGAAATGTTCTAGCCACATTTCACAGTCTGGCATACTTTACTCTCACCAGGGACTGGTCCCTTTCCTGTACATTTGGTGAGTTGCCAACTTTCAGTTTAAAAGTCTCAGCCTTTACAAAACTCAAGTGCCCCTGCTCTTCTTTTGGCACATGAGGGTACACTATGTTTCACCTAATCCACTAAAGATGACTCACTATAAATTGGGCCCATTTAATAACAGGATTGCTTTAATCCTGGGGGAGACAGTTTATGGTGCATGTTGCTGAGAGCCTCAGAAAGCTATCACTGCTGTCACTCAACTTTGTCATTTTCCCCTCCCCTGCCAAGTTTTTCTTGTCTCTATTTTCCTTGTTCCCATCCCCCTTTTTCTTCCTCTTCCTTTTATCTACTCTTTTCTCCATGTCACCAGTGTTCGCTTTCTGAGGCAGGACAGAGAAGGAATGCAAAGAACCAACAACTCCTAGGTTTCACCCTTAGGACACAGTTTCCCTAGCTAGTGATTGTCACCAACTAGTCCCAAGGCTCCTTTTGGCGTCACTGCTCCACAGTGCTCCTGGAGAGAGGGGCATGCCTGGATGGAAATGCATATTGATCTTGAAGACTGTGGGTCAGCCATCAGGCCTCTACAGGAGAGGAGGCAGAGGCAGGCTGAGGTGGAAAAGGAGAGTCTTTTTCCTTGAAGGTGGCGCTTTTAGCATCATCAGCCTGGGGGCCACCCCAGCCTCTGAGAAGCAGCTTGGGAAGCTACAGCTGACTAGGCCCAGTGGTGGACTACTTTGATGTTCCTCATGCTTTGCAGTCAGACTCTAAAGTCAGATTCTCAGTCAGGAACCAAAGTACACCACCAGCTCCTTAGCTGCAACAAAGCCAAATCTTCCCTGAGGTGCCTGCCTGTTGCTAGGAAACTAGTCACTGGTGCTGTGGGCCTTTCCCCCCAAGCCTCAAAGGTGTGTGGACTGCAGCCAGTTAGCTCCCTGGCTTTCAGGAACCTTTCAATTTTATCCTTAAGACTCCCAATTTGATCCTCAAAGGGAAGTGAGAATCACCTCCCCTCCTTTCCTCCAAATACTTCCCAAACATGAAACGGAGAAGTGAAAACCTGAAGGCCGTTGGGCCACCCCCTTTCTTATCAACGTATACAACTGCCACCCAGCTGCTGCCCACAGAAGCCTCTTGCTGCCTCTCAGGAGATAAATGCCTTGAGCGCTACTGCAGGGAACTGGCCCCTCCCTTCTATGGTTCAGAACACTAAAGCAGGCCCGCCGCCTCTCATTCTTGTAGAGGGATTTAGAAGGGCAGAGTGCCACATGCTCGGGCACAGAGGTTCTTGGCCCTGGGTGGGGGCTTGCTTTCCTTGCTGTTTAAGAGAGAGTTCTTAACTGAGGACAGCAATGAAAGAGGAGTGGAGGAAAGAAAGAGAAAGGGAGAGTTTGGGGGATCCAGAGTGGCAAATTAGGAAATCACTCTACATTCATTGCATAACAATGTTTCAGTCTACGAAGGATCTCATATATAGTGGCACTCCCATAAGATAACTTGCCTAGTGACACTATAGCCATCATAGTTTGTGTAAGTACACTCCAATGTTCGCACAATGATGAAATCACCTACAATGCATTTCATTGAACGTGTCTCTGACGTTGAATGACACATCACTGTATTGATTTGGGAGGGGTACTGGGGACTGAACCCAAGGGCATTCTACCTCTGAGCTACACCCACAGGCTTATTTTTATGTTGAAACAGGGCCTCACTGAGTTGTGGAGGCTGTCCTAGAACCTGTGATTCTCCTGTCTCAGCCTCCCAAGCACTGGGATTATAGGTGTGTGCCACCTATAATAATTATTAGGCTTGTACTAATGTTTTAATGAAGAGTACCTTCTTGGAGGGAGGAGGAAAACTGAGTTTTTAGGAAGGCATCTGGCTTGTCTCAAGTCCACTGCCTCAAGTCATTTTGCCCTTAAAGGCTATCAGGTTCTGTGACCCTGTCAACCCTTCACTCATAGGGAAATAATGGATCGGATGGACAAGGAGGATGGCAGTTGCAGTCTCTTCTCAGTCCTAAGATTATGTGGGAAGGGACAGATAGTGCACTGTCTTAAGCAAGATCTAGAAACCTGAACATATCATTCCCAGGAGCACAGAGCTTAGGACTGGGTATAAGGAAAATCAGGCAGCTGGTCTCAAGCTCCAGAAACTTCACATCAAGGCAGATTCTAGATTGCTATGGGTCTGGAAAAATGATATGATCTACTCACACTCTGGCTAGCAGAAGAAAGTAACAATGTGACTTCTCCAACCTCTCAATAACATTTGCATGCTTGAGAAAATTTGGTGTAGGGGGCCTTTTGAAAAAATACACCACCTGGGTATGGTGGCACACGCCTGTAGTGCCAGTATTTGGGAGGCTGAAACAGGAAGATTACAGGTTCAATGCTAGCCTCAGCAACTTAGCAAGGCCCTGTTTCAAAACAAAAAAAAATAAAATAAAAAGTGCTGGGGGTATAGCTCAGAGGTAGAATGCCACTGGGTTCAATCCCCAGTACCAAAAAATAAAATAAAATAAATATACCTGCTCCTCCTATAGCTAAGACACAACCAAATATTTGCAGTTCTTCTACCCTGTTTGTTGGCTTATGTTTGCTCTTTCTGAGAGCCTAAAACTGGTTTCCTGTCTCTCACCATCCATGCAGTTCCCTCCAGCCTTCAGGCCTCACCCCTGTCTAGCTCCACCACTCAAGCAAGGAAACATTACCCACAGGGTGTGACTGTTCTTTGAAAATAGATTTTATTTTTAAGAGTATGCCAAGTTCATCTTATATAGTCCTGAAATTATATTCATTAAGTTAGGATTTATTGAGCACCTACTACTTGCCAAGCACTGTTCTGAGCTCCGGGGGATTCAGCAAAGAAAAAAACAGACCAACTCTCATTGAGCAGAAAAATCATTGGTGGACATGGGCCAGGGCAAGACAGGGAGAAATGACTCCTAACATGGCAATTTCCTGGGTATTTTTAAAATTCATATCTGCTCCTCCTTTCCCCAAATGAGGCAACACAAAGTAAAATTGAATCCTTAGTCTCTGCAACCTGACTTATTGCTCCTCATTCTTACCATTAGTATTCTCACTTTGATGTGCCCCCTTTTTTGGGGGGTACTGGGGATTGAATCCAGGGGGCATTGTGCCTCTAAGCTACCCCCCAGACCTTTTTATTTTGAAACAGGGTTTTGCTATATTGCTGAGACTGTCCTTGAACCTGTAATCCTCCTGTCTTGGCTTCCAAATTACTGGAATAACAGGTGTGCACCACCACGCCTGACTGATGCCTTTGTTACACTTTGCTCTCCAACCTATCCTAAACTTGGGGGTGATGGGGTGGTAGCTCAGATGGAATAGAAAATAATGGGCCTAGGGTCAGAAGTCTCCAGATTCAAGCAAGCCCTTTAACTTCTGGTCTTGGTTTTTTTGTCTATGAGATGGGCTCCTGGCCACTGCACTACTTTGTTGTGATCTAGTCTTGGAGCAAAGACTTTCCCAGGGACCAATGTCTTAACCTCATTGAATGTTCTTAAGAACCAAAACTACCTTTTTGAAGACTAGTTGAGATGCTGGTGCCATAGCTCAAATAAGAAGTATCGATGGCTTGGGTTTCCACAGAAAAGGGAGTGATGTATTCAAGAGACAACACATTAAAAGCAACAGGATTCAGTGACTGACTGGATGCGGAGTTCAGAGGTAAAGGAAGGATTTCCAGCTAGCTCTGCATGAGGCTTACAGCCTGAGTGACCGAGAGTACATGGGACCACCTGTTTCATGTCCCTCATTCACTTTGTAAGATTTAGGAGCTCTCTGTTGCTCTAAAGAGAAACAAACCTGGTCCTTATTCATTTTTAAATAGTAAAGACTCCTCAGGGAATTGCAAACTCACTGCCTAAGCTGATGTTTTCTTTTTATTATACAGCATTCCAGTGTCTTTCCATCCTCCCCTCCCTCTGGACTCTCTGATGAGCCCCAGTCTGCCTCTCCCTCGCCCAGCTACATGTGGTCCTCAAGCGCACCACCTCGTTACTCTCCACCCTACTATCCGCCTTTTGAAAAGCCACCACCTTACAGTCCCTAAAGAGGAACACCTGCTGGCTATTGAGATTATTGTGGCTTTTGTATTTCTACTTTAGTGGAAGTGTGTAGGGTACAAGTTTTAAAGTGTCACTCTTATGCATCAAGTTTTACAAGGGCTTGCCAGGCTAGGGAAAGATAGGAATGAAGTATGTTTGTGATCAGTGCAGAGCAAGGGGTGGCTAGGCTGAACTCAGCACTCCCAAGAAAGGCAGCTCACACATTAAGCAAGGCTGGGGAGCCAGCCCAGCAAGAAGCTTGTCATGCTTGGACCTGCATTACCCTCTACTCCTCCTCTGTATTCAGCAGAAGCATGGTTGCCATCTGTTTCACTTTATGCAAAGGAGTGTTGTCCTGAGGCCCTTGGCTGATTGCCACCCTAGCACCTTGGTTGAAGCACCTGGCTGATAGGCCCTATCTTTCCCTACCAATGTCAGTACTTTAAGGAAAATTTCCCAGCTGATGGAGCTACACAGTAGTTCCAGTAAAGAGAATTCTGGCTATGATTTCATTTGCTTGTGTCTGGATGTTGAAAAATTGCTGCCCATATCTTACTCCTTTCTTCTCTGTATTGTAAAACTGGCTGTTGTGATCATTCAGCTTTTGTTACTAGTACCTCCTAAAGGGAAAAGTGCAATATTCCCTCATCTTCACTAGTGGGAAACAGGATTGATTTTTCTGGAAGCACTGAAATACAGAGCAACATGTGAGCTGTCTTCAGTACATCTCAGTAATATACCTGATAACTTAGGAGACTGTGGTTCTAATACATGTTGCATTATTACAAAATACATTTGCTACAGGAGATATAAATCTTACAGTTGAAATTCAGAGTTTAAAAATGCTAGATTAGGTCAGGTCCTGATATGAATTGTTAACTAATCTTTGTGACTATTTAATCTTCAAATATTGTGCTTCTACCCCAGCAAACCGCACGTATCCTGCACCCTGCCCCAAAAGAATCATCATGTATTTTAATGCCACTGTTCTTACTGGTCCTTTTTCTGTTGAGATCAATCATGACAGCATTCAACTCAAGATTATGAAAGTGTTAACAATGCTGCTTTAAGTCTGCAAAACCTCAAATGTAGCCAACCTGACAAATTCTTAAGTGTTACAGTAGATTTCAAATCCATCTGGCACACTGTGGTATTTGTACAGTTCTTTTAATTATACATAGCTTTAAACCATCAACCCATTGAGTTGAAAACTTTGGCACCCATGCCTTCACTTTCATTAGGATCTTATGTTAACCCGAGAATTGGTTGGTTTAAAGAAAGATCAATAATCCTACACTTGTATAATGTCAAAATACAGGGGCTACAGGAGGGTACCTAATTAGACAGTTCTGCAAACACAGAACACACACTGGAAAAATTTCCAGCCAATTTTGCTACCTCCCAACTTGATGGATTAGAGGTAGCAGACAAATGCTGGTGCTCCCATCTACCTTGTAGACACGCGGCCATCAAGTACCATCAAGGCACAATAAGTGCACTCACTGTTCACAGTAAATGTTTGCAAACTATTCAGTTTAAGTTTCAGCATCATGAAGGTTGTCTTATCCAGACTGCAAATCTGAAAAACCGAATCCTTTTGCATATACAAAATTACTATTGTTTTTTACAGTTCTGAGCATATTACAATTCTATTGGACTTCAAAAAGGGACTAATAACCAATTGACTTACTCTACAAACATCAAGTTGTAATACTAAATGAATTTTTGGCCATTTACACTTTACCTTTGCTTTCGTGAATGTGTACATTTTTTAAAGGCACCATTACACAGTATATCCTACATTTCTCACATTTCTTAAAGTGTTAAGATTCTATGACTCATTTCTATGTATTTTTCTTACTTTACAAAAAAACTTGAGACAGTATAGATTTTGTAACACTTAATTTGAGCAGCTTCTTTTTTATTACATTTAATTATATAAAGCGCATGTTACCTTAGAAAATAATATTTGCTGCTTTACTCTTTTGCAAAACATTTGCTGTAATGAAGGAATTTGTATTTCTGGTATGTATCTCGACTGCATTTTGTAATATTTACTGCTTTATTCCTAATTCTGCTTTAAAGTATATTGAAATGGGCATGAAACATTAAAATATTAATCCAGAACCTGTATCAACTGGATGTTGCTTAAAATCTGTATCACTGCCATGTTGGAAACCCAGACTGCTTTTGTGATGTTTCAAATTAATAAAACTATCCTCTCCTCCTTATCCACTTACAGGCATTTTTCATGGTATCTACTAAAGTAGAGCAAATGGTCTAAAGCAACTGGCAGCAGCCAACTCATTTTGACTATTATGGTGTAAGAAACAATGGAAGCCAGGTGTGGTGGTGCATGCCTATAATCCCAGTACTTGGGAGGCTGAGACAGGAGGACAGCAGGTTTGAGGTCAGCCTCAGCAACTTAGACCCTGTTTCAAAACGAAAAATAAAATAGAGCTGGGGGTGTAGCTCAGAGGTAGAACTCCCTTGGCTTCAATTTCCAGTACAGGACAGGACAGGACAGGAAAGGAAAGACAATAGGACGTGATTAACCAATACATAAAACCTATTAGGAAATTTTGCCATGCTGTCATCAGAAATACAGCTCTTGTCCCCTGCTACAAAAAATGAAATATAACAGAATCCTATAAAATTTCAGAAAGATAATCTTATAAAAAACACTCAAAAGTTAGAATTAAAACATTTTATTTTTTGCTATAAGAAACTCTATGAACTAATATCAAGTAATGGTTAATGAAAAGCAGAACTTAAAGTCATGAGAGGGAAGATTGTACAAATATGAACATTGCAGTACTGGGGGAAATGAACAAGGTTTCATACAACTGACAGAGGTGAGGAAGCCAGTGCTGTTGAATTAGCACTTAATTCTTTCGAATATGCATGCCTTGACAATTCCAAACACCTTGATCAATGTTTAC
This sequence comes from Glis glis, assembly GCA_004027185.1. Classification (NCBI taxonomy): domain Eukaryota; kingdom Metazoa; phylum Chordata; class Mammalia; order Rodentia; family Gliridae; genus Glis; species Glis glis. The sequence goes on from PVJS01048147.1 coordinate 12,282, forward strand.
CATGTGTTTTATCTTTTTCGTACAATGGAAAAATGTGGCATTACTTCCTCGTAGTGGTTGTATGTTGGGGATTGTTACCACCAAAATGATAATTATCTTTTGAAATACTTTTAAATTAATCTTGCAAGACTGCTATAGCATTTTAAATCTTTGTTTAAGCCTTTTCATTTTCTCATTTCTTTTAACAAATTTATTATTTCAAATAGTTTCTGTCCAGAATATTTACAGGTAGTTTAGCATCAGAGCAAATCTGAAGCCAACATGAAAGAAAAAAGGAAGTTTAGCCAGAAAGCTAAATATAAAATAGAAAAACCCCATGGTAAGTTTTAAATTAGCATCTTGCTACAAATTTCCAATCTAATAAAGACTGGAAGTAAAGGTGTTTGTCCCAAAGGAGTATTCCACATGAACTCTGAACTTTGGATATGGAAACTTCTAAAAAAACTGAAGACCCTGAGACACATGCAAGCGTGAGTCTTCTGGCAAAATTACGATTTAATTTTCCAGTTTTCCTCCTCTCTCCAAACTCCAGAAGACACCTTTAGTAGGCAGAGTTTTAAATTTCCATATTCAGAATTTACAGAGCACAGCAGCAGCAAACACTTATATCAATATTACTCAGAATTGATAGTTTTCCATTATAGAATTAATTCCTAGCTTGTCATAATAGGCTTGTATAAACTACCACGTTTTATTATGACAAACTAATTTGTCTACCAGTTGAGTCTGAAATGTCTGGAAGCTCTGCTGGCATCAGTAACATTCGCAATGGTAGAATTATGTTTAACTGGTGAAATAGCATTAATGAAACTTAAAGGAATTTCCACTGAGAACATTTCAGAGTACACCCTATAATGAGAATATGTTATCAAATATCAAACAGAGAAGAAACAGATATTGTGATTCCAGAGGTCAGTCTTAAGTTATAACTTCAAATTCTCTAAGGGTTAGTTTACAAAATAGTTTGAAGGCCTAGACTCACAGAACAGAAAACATAAATGCTTATCATTCCACCCCTTGGTAAGCAATGGATTATTTTGCTTTTTCCTTGTATTATTGTAAATACTGATGCCTGAAACCCTTGGCTACCAACTTTTAGAAACATTGAAATCTTCAAATCTAGCTTACCATCAGAAGAAATATATATATATATATATATATATGCATATATATATATGCATATATATATATATCTCATATATATGAGAAATTATGATTAAAGCTTTAAGTTCAAAGTCAAGAAAGAGACTATTTTAAAAATACATGGTAAGGAGAAAGAAAATGTCTATGTTGAACTAAGAAATACTTAAGCAAGATTATGAATGACTAATAACTATGCACAACAATCTTTTTCAGCATCTATTAATTTTTTTCCTTTGCAAATATTCATTTACAGAAGTTCGACAAGTTAATTCTGTTATAAATGCTAGGCTACATATTCGTTCCAACCTGCTTCCTTTTAGTACTAACACTTAAGTTTTAACTTTATTTTCTAATTGCTTAAATATGTGTCATTTTAATTTAAAAGGAAGAAATGTGGTATTTATTGTCAAGACAAATGGGAATTGACAAACCTATATAACATTCCATATGTAGTTTCCGATTGCTGTGATATGGTGGCAATGTGCAGATGGACTAGAACTTATTTTAGGGGTGTAAAAAGCTAAAAGATCTTGCTGAAAGGAAATACTAGGTCACTGCGTCAACTATGTCAAATGAAAACTTCCTATCAGAGATTCTAAGTAATATGAATATTTCAAAAATATATGCCAATAACCTCCCACCCAAAATACATAGGAATTTCATCTATCATTTACAAAGATTTATACATAATTAGACTATGTATAAAGATTGATTTGGTGGCTTTCAGATTCAAAATTTCTAACATTTTATGGGACCATTTTTAATCATAAGAAAAAGGAAATCTCCATTTGATTCCATTATGCCTGTTATCATGTAAGAGCAGAGAATTAAAAATATAAGTGACAGAACTTTAAAACTTCCCCCTGTCTGCATTATGGATATTTGTTTTTCCACTAATTTTTTTTTGCCCACAGAGAGCACATTGCAAATGTATATAGTGGCCTAGCCACCAAAGTCTTGGTAGTTAATTCTAATTCACTAAAACTAATTCGTTCTTCATACAAGAGACTTGTCTGCATGGCTATTTTCATGGGGTGAGGGAGGCAGGAGGTTACTATTCATTTGGACTAGCAGAATGCACAATGGAGTGGAGATTTATTCTGAAATATTCTAGAACAATTTTAGAAGTTCCTAGCTGGGTGTGGTGGCTCACACCTGTAATCCCAATACTTGGGAGGCTGAGACAGGAGGATTGCAGGTTGGAGGCCAGCCTCAGCAACTTAGCAAGACCCTGTTTCACAATAAAAAAAACTAAAATGGGCTGGTGTGTAGCTCAAAGGTAGAATGCCCCTGGGCTCAATCACTAGTTCCACACACACAAGAAAGATTTAGAATTCTTTAGTTTTTTGCCATATACAAGACACAACACACATTTATAGTCTCAATGTTAAGAAAACTGAGAATTCAGCAGTAAAGTGCTAACATGGAAGGGGAAAGTTATAAGATGTACTAGGGTATGCTAGTAACTCCAGTTATTTTCAAAGAACATTCAGACTGCTTCAAATTCTATTCAGAAAACTATCTCTGAGCTTTTTTTAGTTTTACCTCTTTTAAATGAACTGAAAGCTTACTATATAAACAGATACTGGGGGGGGGAAGCACTTCTCAACCTATACTCAAACCTTCAGAAATATTTGCTCCTAAGAATCAACAAATAATCCAACTAGACTACCTTCAGATGATGTGGCAGATCAAATCATTTTCACCTTAATTAGTTTTATAGGTCTTTTGAAATCCCT
>PVJS01048149.1:0-15162 GCA_004027185.1 Glis glis
GCGCTACACCCCTGGCCCTATTTTTTATACTTTATTTTGAAACCGGGTCTCACGAAGTTGCGGAGGGCCTCACTAAGTAGAGAGAGGTAGAGAGAGAGAGAAAGAGGAGAGAGAGAGAGACAGACAGACACACAGGGAGAGAGAGAAAGAGAGAGCTGAGGCTGGCCGCGAACCTGGATCCTCTGGTCTCTGCCTCACAAAGTACTGGGATTACAAGCGTGCGCCACCACGCCTGGCCCTATTTTTTATTCTTTATTTTGAAACAGGGTCTCGTTAAGTTGCAGAGGCCTCACTAAGTAGCTGAGGCTGGCCGCGAACCCAGATCCTCCAGTCTCAGCCTCCCAAGTACTGGGATTACAAGCGTGGGCCACCACGCCTGGCTATTCTCTCTCTTTTAAAGAAGAAGAAACAGACCAAGAAAGCATCAATAAACTGCCCAAGATGACACCACCAACCAGTAGTGAGGCCTGGACTCCAACTCAGGCTGGCCAGTCCCTGGTAAGTCCTCCCAGGAGTGTTAACAAGTAGGCATGGGAGAAGGGGACCCCTGAGTGCTTCTGAGAAGCACATAGAATCCACTATGCTTAACTCCCCCACCCCAAGACCCCAGGAGGGCTTCTCCTGTGTGATTCAAGTCCCAGTGCCACGCCCTGCCGCCTCTCCTGTAGACCCCACAGTGCGTTCTGGGTCCTCCTCACTAGCATTGCTGAAAACTATTTCCAGGTACATTCCCAACCCAGTATGGTTGCCCCCCACTCAGGCCCAAAGGTGATTCCAGCCCAGAGGACGTCTCCCTGCTGCCACCTCCCCTCCTGGTCTCTGACCTATTTCAGCAAATACTCAGGGGGCATCTCGGAATGCTGACACAGTGGTGGCTGTAGGGTGGGGCATTGCAGAGATGAGCCAGACATAGAGCCCACTCTCCACATGCAAGAGTTGTGTCTAAAGCCAGGCCCATGTCACCTCTACGTACAGTGTCCCAGTCAAAGAAATATCTACCCCCTACCCAGAAGAAAACAATGTCTACCCCCATTACAGTCTTTTCAGCACTACCAGGGCACTGGGGAAACGGGGGCTTCTGCAGAGAATGGTTGCCAATGCGTAGTGAAACTTGGGTTTTTTTGTGGTATAAGGGACTAAGCCCAGGGGCACTCTACTACTGAGCTATATCCCTAGGATCCCCTATTTTTTGGTACTGGGGATTGAACCCAGGGGTATTCTACCTCTGAGCTACACCCCCAGCCCTATTTTATTTTGTATTTGGAAACAGGGTCTTGCTACGTTGCTGAGGGTGGCCTTGAACCTGCGATCTTCCTGCCTCAGCCTCCCAAGTACTGGGATTTCAGGTGTGTGCCACTATGCCTGGTTTTCCCCAGCCCTTTTTATTTTGTATTTTGAACAGGGTCTCATTAAGTTGTTGAGGGCCTCACTAAGTTCCAGAGGCTGTCCTCAAACCTGCAATCCTCCTATCTCAGCCTCCAAGCACTGGGATCACGGCCTGGGCCACCACACTCAGACGCATAGTGCTCGACTAACTCTTAATCTCTCACACAAAAGCCCCGCTGCTGAAGATTCTCTTGTTCCACTCATCCCGGACCTGCTGAACACCCCAAGCTCAGCCATTACCATCTAGCACTTATTTTTCTTTCCCAGTGTAAACCCAGCTAGTCTCTCTCATTCTCCACCTGTGCCATCACCCCTCATTCTGCAAAGTAAAGGCCCAGAGACCATACCAAATTTCTCAGAAGGGGCAGGAGAAAGCCAGGCCTCGACATCCTATGGGATAAGATGAGGAGCCCAGGATATGAAGAAGGGCTCCTGAGCTCTCTTTATATATTGGGCTTCTGCTGGTTGTGGTGGTACATGCCTGTAATCCCAGCAATTTAGGAGACTGAGACAGGAAGATCACAAATTCCATGAGCTAGGCAAGATGGTGCAAACCTGTTATTCCAGTAGTTGGGAGGCTGAGACAGCAGGCCAGCCTCAGCAACTTAGCGAGACCCTCAGGAACTTAGTGAGACCCTGTTTCAAAATAAAAAAAGTGAGCCGGGTGTGGTGGCGCATGCTTGTAATCCCAGTACTTTGGGAGGCGGAGACCGGAGGATCCGGGTTCGCGGCCAGCCTCAGCTCTCTCTCTCTCTCTCCCTGTCTCTCTCTCTCTACTTAGTGAGGTCCTCCGCAACTTTGTGAGACCCGGTTTCAAAATAAAGTATAAAAAATAGGGCCGGGGGCGTAGCGCGGAGGTAGAACACCCCTGCGTTCAATCCCCGGTACCGCAAAAAAATAAAAAATAAAAAAAATAAAGTAATAAACTAGGTGTGGTGGCACACGCTTGTAATCCCAGTACTTGAGAGGTCCGAGATAGGAGGATCGCAGGTTCGCAGCCAGCCTCAGCAACACAAGGCCTTCCGCAACTTAGTGAGACCCTGTTTCAAAATAAAATAGGAGCCAGGTGTGGTGGCGCATGCTTGTAAATCCCAGTACTTCGGAGGCTGAGACAGGAGGATCACAGATTCGCAGCCAGCCTCAGCAACTTGTAAGGCCCTCCCAACTTAGTGAGACCATGTTTCAAAATAAAGAATAAAATAGGGCTGGGGGTATAGCTTAGAGGCAGAATGCCCCTGGGTTCCATTCCCAGTAGCACAAAAATAAATAAATAAATAAATAAATAAATAAATAAATAAAATAAATAAAATAGGGCTGGGGATGTAGCTCAGAGGTAGGATGTCCCTGGGTTCAATCAATACCACACACACACACAAAATAAATAAATAAATAAATAAATAAATAAATAAATAAATAGGGCTGAGGGTGTAGCTTGGAGGTAAAATGCGCCTGGGTTCAATCCCTAGTTTAAAAAAATACATACATACATACAGGGCCAGGTGTGGTGGTGCACGCTTGTAATCCCAGTACTTGGGAGGCAGAGACCGGAGGATCCGGGTTCACGGCCAGCCTCAGCTACTTAGTGAGGCCCTCCACAACTTCGTGAGACCCGGTTTCAAAATAAAGCATAAAAAAAATAGGGCCGGGGGTGTAGCTCGGAGGTAGAAAGCCCCTGGGTTCAATCCCCAGTACCGCAAAAAAAAAAAAAATACATACATACATACATACATACATACAAAAACATGGAGCTGTGACTTGTGAATGAGCTCACTGGGGCTAGCGGAGACTGAGACTGCCTCCTTCTGATCAGTTCTGTGAAAATGCAACTCCCAAGACAGGGTTTCATCTTGCTCAGCATGCTTTCCTCTAAGAATGCAGCAGGGAACTTGCAGACAATTTCAAAAATGCATCAAGGTGGTACATTGGCCCCCTACGCAGGGAATTTGAAGGGTACAAACCTGTTATCCCAGTACTTGGGAGGCTGAGACAGGAGGCCAGCCTCAGCACCTTAGCGAGACCCTCAGGAACTTAGTGAGATTCTGTTTCAAAATAAAACAAAGCTGGGTGTGGTGGTGTATGCTTGTAATCCCAGTACTTGAGAGGCCAGAGTGGGAAAGTGAGGATGGGAAATTTGAGTGGCTCCAAGTACACGGTGGCATAAATCAGAGGAACATGTAGGGTCCTATTCTCTCCAAAGAGCTCAAGAGGGAATGGGCAGCAGGAGGGACGCAGGTTAAACTTATGAAAAACCTAGACCGCCAGCCTTGGTTAGCCAGGGATGACTGCCATGGTGCAATGTGAAATCTCCCAGGGTAGAGCCCAGGCCACTAGTCACTAAGGCAGGAATGCCACAGGCTCTGGACCCCCGAAGGCTCTCTGGAATTCGGCACTTCTTGGGAAAGAAGGCAGCTGTGAGCAATGACCTTTGGCCTCAGAAATTTGTCAACATCTCTAATTTGGACAAGGTCAGCATTGGGGTACTCTGCTTGAATGACATCACAAGGACACCCCGCCCATTCCCTGGGGGGGTGATAAGGAATTATAAGATGGGAGAGGGATTGAAAAACAAACCCAAGCAACGTGACATAATTTCTAAACATTTTTATTTCAAATCTCTTTTCACCCCTCCCCAAAAAGACATGGGTCGGTACAGCAATCATAAAAAGGAGATACAAACACAAGAGTCAAATGTCTCCCGCACTGACACTTACAAAAAACTGGGAATTGTACATGGGGCTTCCAAACAGGACCTGCAGCAGCTACTAATGTCCCTTTACAAGAGTCAAACATGCCTATCAATACAGTATATACAGACACCCCATTCTGGAACTAATCTACAGGGACATCCCAACACCCACCCCTCCATCCCCAGAAAAATACCAAAACACACCCAAAGTGCATTTGTTTTGTTTATATCAAAACAGCTTTCCCTCTCCCCATCCCACCCTGTGACCCTCCCACCCCATTTAAGATTGGCCTGCAAGTCTATTTTAACCATTTAGTCATTTTTTATAGTTTATGAAAATAAATTATACAGCAACTATTTTAATAAATTAAGCACAAAAAGGGAGAGTAAAGGAGGAAAACTAAATGGGAAGACAAAAGCCAGGCCACGCTTTGGCTTGGAGGAGGGAAGGAGTAGCCAAAGAGGACAGAGTGGTTGCAAGGGGTCTGCTCCCCTTCTGGTGAAGAATTGGCAACCACCTGAGCCCAGAATGACACCCCTTTCATTGAGTTTCTTAAAAATAACCAAAAATGTACAGCAGTGGCTGTGCCATGGCAGCACTAGTTTGGGCATCCCAACAACGGGCCTACCCAAGAGTGGTGCCTGGATCCTGCCTGTCCCTCAAGGGAGCACCAGGGATGGAGTCGTCAGACCAGCCTGCCCACTCCACCTGAGCTGGTTAGGGAACTGAGACGCAGCTCTGAGCGCGGCTGCATGCGCAGTACGTGATCACCCGGGTTCTCATGGAGTGTCCTGTGTTCCTCATACTCTATCTCCAGGAGCAACTACGATCGCAGTCCAGCTGCAACCAGACGTTCATGTCTTCCTGCCACGGCTGGCTGCTTTTTGCCTGCCCCTTGATGCTTCTTGGCTTGTGGAGGATGGGGTAGGAGAGGGGAAGGGAGCAGCTCCAAGTACCTCTAAACCCCTCTGAAGATGAGGTGGGAGTGAAGGGATGTCACAAACTCAGCATGCAGGACTGGCTTCCCAGGAGGTAGATGAGAATGGGAAGGGAAGGGAGAAGGAAGGGAGACAGAAGAAACTAGGTGACACCTATCAGGAAGGCCAAGAAGCAATGAAAAGGACAAAGATGCTATGAAATCTGCATATAAAGAAAGGTCTTTCTCTGGCAGATTAGATAATTAATATTCTAGATGCAACTTATTCCTCTATTTTTTAACTGCAGTACCTGAGTCCCCAGTGCCTGTCTCTGATTTCGACCCCATCTCACTCCTCTCCAAAGCTTTTGTCCATCTGCTCAAGGCCTCCTGTCATTTTCTGCTGACCATGAAGCCTCCAATGTCAAAACAGGACATATCATGGGGACCTGCAGACTTTTGTGGCCCAATAATCCTATAGCTATCATAATGGGGCAAATTTTTCTTTTTTTTTCTTTTTTAATAAAAAAGGTTTTACTCCCCAGGAGCAAATAAATCACTTTGAACTACTGATAAACACTGCTGCAGTGAAAAGAAAGATGGCTACATGTATGCAATAGCACAAATTCAGTGTTAAGAACAGCTGTGTTGACAATTAGAGATAAAACCACTTATCCATTCCCCCCTTTCCCACAAACCAAACCAAGAGGATTCCCATAGGGAAAATGCCTAACTCAAAAGCTCCTCCCCTACACACAGGGGGCATGCCATTCTCTTCAAAGTGGAAAACAAATCCCAGTCTCCCCCAGAGGAGACCTCTCAACACCCCAGCTGGTGGCAAGACTTCTGCAAACGAAGACACACACACACTCTCTCACACACAGACATGTAGACCTCCTTCCAGCAGCCACAGAGCTACACCCCAGTGCCTAGTTCTCCAACTTCCAAGCTCAAAAGCTAAGGGAGAGGCAGCAGGGAATAAAAGGATCTCATCTGGGGACAGGAAGTTTCTCCTAGCCCCACTTCCTGCTGGTTAGGGGCTTCAAGCCCGCCGTGTTTTTTCTGGGGGCTCAAGGGTGAGGGCTGGAAAAGCTGGCCCACCAGGGCACTTCTAGCTCTGTCCTGTCTCTCACACCTGGGTCTAACCACCCCCCATCCTTCTGGGATGTGCATTAAAGGGGTGCGTGCAGCTATCTCCACATCACTCCCAACCTCAATAAGGGGCTTACACAATCAGCCCAAGTGAAAAGGAGGAAAGAAGGAAGAGTAGAGACCACAGAGGTAGCTCCTTGCCAAGTTTTCCTTCGCAGGAGGTCGGTGCTGCCATCCGTGGCTCCCATTCTGGGGTGTTACATTCACTTCATCTTGGCACAAGTGGGAGACCAGGCCGAGATCATCCCCAAGGGTTCCCAACTCCTTTAAGGGCCAGCTATCACCTACTCATGCAGCCCCTCACAGCAAAGCTCCACCCTCCTGCTCCAGCACATGCATTTCAAGTAACAGCAGGTTGTAGCAGTAGTTGTCACTAGCTCACACTGGCTCAGACCCATCCTGAGGAAAGTTACAGTAGATCAGTCATAAATAAGTAAGGTTACAAATGCAGGGCCTGAGGGTACTAACACTGCCCACACTCAACTCAGAAATCAACAGTGGGTCCCTAGAAGTGAAAGTATTTCCCAGTTTGTGACTTTAACATACAACAACCAGAAAGGACTGAGTGCCCTCTGCAGACTGCATTTCAATTAGCACCGCACAGCACTGGCAAGGGGTGAAGGCCAAGTGCTGACCTACCCCTAACCCACTCCTGCTCCCTCCGCTCTGCTGATTCCAGCCAGCCTGCGCTTCAGTCAGCAGCACCGGCCCTGCCCCCCTTGCCTAACTTACTCTACACAGGGCCAAACACCCACACAGGTGCCAAGCACCCATGCCAGGTGGAGACTCTCTCTCGCACTTCTGTGTTTGCAGACTCATCTATTGAGGAAGGATCAGGCTACAGTCTGAGCAGTGACTAAAGCACAAAGGCCATGGACACAGTTCAGCACTCTTCCCCACGCCTCTGCAAGCTGGTCTGATTTTGTACCTGAGTGTATGAATTCTCCAGTAGAAGCCCCAGTGCCAGAGGGTGTGCAGGGCTCTGCCTCCCTCACAAGGCCCTCACGAGCTGACAATAGTAAACAGTGAGGTCCTGGGTGATGGACAGGTGCCCTGCTGACTTCTGGCTTTGGCCTCACCTCACCATCATAACCCCTCGGCCTTCACAGCTGCCTGACAGCTGAGGAGCTATGGTCTAGACTACTGCACTGAAACAGGGTTCTTTACCAATGTTGCTCTAAGGGGCTGTGCACTGTTCAGCACACGCCATGTAGATTTCTGCTTCCTTGCTTTTTGTTCATGTGTTTTTCTTCTTGTCATGCTGCCCCCACCTACAACCCGAAGCCTGATTGCCACAGAGCTTTCCCAGACCATCTGGTCTACCCTGATCTCACCCACTCTAAACATCTTTAATGACAGTCCTCCATTCTCCACCACAATGAGTCGTTCTCCAGTTGCTTCATGTGTGGCAGTCACCTGAAAGCTTCCTTAGGCCACGGATCATGTGTATGTTTTCCACAGTATCTAGCCGAGAGCCACACGTACACACACTAAAAAATAATTTTTAAATTATGGGTGGCTAAAATGGGGGTGGGGATCCCAGGTCATTAGTGGCATATTAGCCACTCAAGGACCTCAATGGATTCCAGTCTTCAGGCTCTACAGTTGGCAGCGCTTTCTATAAGATGGCAAGTGACCTGCACCCTCCAGAGGCAAGACTCACAGGTTAGGCCAATCTCTGGGATCACAATCTCACTCAGTGGGTAATACAGCCCTGAAGGCCAAGGAGAAAAGAGGACCTATCACAAGTGGGCTGAGATTATAATGCAAAGCTCACTGCGTGGGCTATTTCTTCACTGCCAGCTAATGATGCAAGTTTCCTCTCTGTTCAGCTACCAGGATAAAGACTGGTCATTCTACGTAGGGCATAAGGCTGAAGGCCAGTGCTTCCAGATGAGGCAGTCTTATAAATTACCAAGATACTGGGCCTCACCCCAAACCATCAGGAACCACAAACCCAACAATGTGGTTTATCTTGTGAGCTGGGGCAGATATAAGCACAGGGAACTCAAAAGAGTCAGTCTCATGGACACTTACTGCAGAAAAGTAATGAACACCCAACAGCTGTCACAGCAAACCTCTCCCCAGAGGAACTCTCCAAGAAAGCAAATTCACAACGGTCAGCTGCAAAAAAGAAAAAAGACCAGCTGGGCGTGGTGGCGCACGCTTGTAATCCCAGTACTTGGGAGGCGGAGACTGGAAGATCCGGGTTCGCGGCCAGCCTCAGGTACTGAGGCCCTCTACAACTTCGTGAGACCCGGTTTCAAAATAAAGGATAAAAAATAGGGCCAGGGGTGTAGCTTGGAGGTAGAACGCCCCTGGGTTCAACCCCCAGCACTGCAAAAAAAAAAAAAAAAGAAAAAAGACCACTAAAAAGCACTGAGTTTTTCTCCTCTTTCCACATCAACCTGGAAAACAGGTGACTCTCAAATCAGCATCTGACAGACTTCCCAATAAGCGGAGGGCAATGGGATCAGGAAACATCTTTGTTGCTAGAATAAACACAGAAAAATGGAGAAGCCCTTACTACCTCCCATCCCAGGAGTGAGATGACAGTGATAAGCCTAAAAACACAAGATGTGATGCTCTCTTTCTCTGGACTAAGGAAATTCCTTAAGGCTGAGCTTTAAGGCTGACGCTTGAGCTTTCCTCTAGGAAGAGCACAACGGCTTTGTTTCTCACCTTCCTGCACATCCCCTCTCATTAGCTGACAGACATGTGGAGGTAACACCGACTCTGAAGCTGTAGGTACAGTTTGCCATGAACAATCTGGGAGCATGCTCCATTAACCTCAGCAGCCCATGATTGGAGGTCTGAACTGCTCAGGTGAGGAGAAACAATATTGCCCTGACAGCTGGCGGAGGCAAAAGGAATGATATTACCATGACTGGAGTGGAATGTACAGTTATCTCAAGAGAGAGCAGGCTGAGTAGGGTGGAGGGAGAACAGGGTTAACTTCAGGTCACAGAGCTTAAGGAATTAAGTAAAACAAAACTAATACAGCTTCCATGAGAGGTGATTCTGAAATTATGTTCCTAAACCCTAAAAAGGAAAGGATGCAAGGGGTCACTGCTTCCTCCAGCAAAAGCCTTTTGCCAGTTTTTGTCCAACAATCTTCTCTTCCAGACGACCTGCCCTCCTTTTTCCAGAAATCCTGCTCCGACTGAAGCTGGCAATGAGAAGCAGATTCTCCTTCCCTCAAACTTCCCATCCTGTTTTGCACCCCTCTGGCTCCTCCTCCCTTCTGCAAGGTCCATGGTGAAGACCCCAACTCTGCTCTCAGCACCAGCTAAATGACTGGCCTCTCCTCCCTGCCCTTCTTGGGACCTGCTTACCCTTCACACCACTTGCATTCCAAAGGGCACAAACCCCAGCTGCCTTCAAGGTGAGTTTTCCATACTGAGAAATGCAAATATAAAAACAAAACTTCTGAAAAGAAACAGTGTTGAGACTTCTTCCAGTTTTCCAAGGAGCTCATCTAGTTCTGGGATACTGCAGGGGTGGGTGTGAACAGTGGAGCCCCCACTCAGAGTGTGGCTGTGTGCTTCTTCCAAGCCCCAGGGCTGCAGGAGAAACCAAAATCTCTGCACAGAGAATCCCAACCCTTCCTATTCCCTTTTTCCTCATTCTTCTTTTCATGGTAGCTTCATTTAGTTCTTCAAACTGGAGCTTGGCAACCAAATGCCTAGGTAAAAAAAAAAAAGAGGAAAAAAATTAGAATGGCTCAATAGAGTAGAACCAAAATGGAGCAAAAGAATAGCCTAGCTGCTGGAGGTGAAGAAGCACAACTCAAAAGGAGAGTGGAAGCTGGGTGTAGTGGCTCACGCTTATAGTCCCCGCTACTCGGGAAGGGTGAGGTGGGAAGATCATTTAAGCCCCGAAGTTCAAGGCCAACCTGGGCAACATAGCATGACCATGTCACTCAAAATAAATACATAAATACTAAAAAAAATAAAATAAAAAGGAGACTGGAGCCTGGATAGCCAAATGCTTCCACATATAATGTAACTGGCTGGAGATATAGCAATGGCTTGTCTGGGGGTCTGAGAAGCTTATGACTTGGTCACCAAAACAAGGTCCTAAAATAACTGATAAATACATTCTACCACATTGCCTAAGATCTCTCTTTCCCTTACTCCTTAATTTCTTGCCAACTTTCCCAGAGGCCCACCTGTGCTGGGGGCTAAAAAGGGAATGAGTAACTCCTTGTAAGCCTGGCTAGAAACAGCTTTATGTCTCTGCTACTGAAGTGGGTTGACACAGAAACACAAAGGCCAGTGTAGCTTCCACTTGGTGACAGATAATTGCTCTACCTATTTACTCTGTACCCTGATTCCAAGCACCCTGGCATGAAATTCACCAAGTAACAGCACACACAGACCAAGCTCCCAAGCTCAGGACTCCCAAATTATAACCAGCCTGACCAAGAAGTCCTAAGGGCCAAATTTTACACCTTAAAGACCTTTCCAGAGGCTGAGTGTGGTGGCTTACACTTGTAATCCCAGTACTTGGGAGGCTGTGACAGGAGGATCTTAGGTTAGAAGCCAGCCTCAGAAAGTAGTAAGACTCTCATCAACCTAGTGAGACCTTGTTTCAAAATAAAAATAAAATAGGGCTTGGAGGTACACACCTTTCCCTTGGGAAGTGCTACTTCCCCTTTTCTAGGAGTCCTAGGGTCTAACTCTGGAGCGAGTACAGCATTATGCTATTCTTTGCCACAGCAATACACTAATGCCACAGAAAAAAGGGACCCTGAGAGCTCAGTTCAAACCTTTGCCATACATGACTGCCTCAACACGCATGCCAGATGGCTACCCCTGGCCGGTTCCTCATCATACCATGCTCCACCCCATCTCAGGCAGGGCCTGTATACTTATGGGTCCTCTTGCGCAGAATGCTCTGCTCCCAGATCTCCCCACAGCCGCCTTGCTGATATTCAGACCCCAACTGAAGTGTTACCTCCCCATGAAGGCTCTCCTGATCATCCACTTTAGTACCCTACTAACCACTAAACTTCCAGTTTTATTTTCCTCAGAACATATACGGCCACCTGAAATTAGCCTATTCATTTGCTTAAGTGTTCACTGCCAAGCCGGGCGTGGTGGCTCATGCTTGTAATCCCAGTACTTTGGGAGGCGCAAGACCGGAGGATCCGGGTTCGCGGCCAGACTCAGCTCTCTCTCTCTCTACTTAGTGAGGCCCTCCGCAACTTCGTGAGACCGTTTCAAAATGAAGTATAAAAAAATAGGGCCGGGGGTGTAGCGCGGAGGTAGAACGCCCCTGGGTTCAATCCCCGGTACCGCAAAAAAAAAAAAGTGTTCACTGCCTGGCTTTCCCTACAAGAAGGGTAGCTCAGTGAGAACAGGGTCTTTGACTGTCCTGTTCAGAACTTTATTCTCAATTCACTCTGAGTACCTAACAAATAAGAGGGTATCGGCCGAATGACAAGTCTTGAGGAAAATCATCCCATTTCTGGACCTCTGTTAAAAAGGATCTGGGTTCGCGGCCAGCCTCAGCTACTTAGTGAGGCCCTCCGCAACTTCGTGAGACCCGGTTTCAAAATAAAGGATAAAAGCTGGGCGTGGTGGCGCACACTTGTAATCCCAGTACTTTGGGAGGCGGAGACCGGAGGATCCGGGTTCGCAGCCAGCCTCAGCTCTCTCTCTCTCTCTCTCTCTCTCTCTCTCTCTCTCCTTAGTGAGGCCCTCTGCAACTTCGTGAGACCCGGTTTCAAAATAAAGTATAAAAAAATAGGGCCGGGGGTGTAGCGCGGAGGTAGACCGCCCCTGGGTTCAATCCCTGGTACCGCAAAAAAAATAAATAAATAAATAAATAAAACAAAATAAATAAAGGATAAAAAATAGGGCTGAGTGTCTAGCTCGGAGGTAGAATGCCCCTGGGTTCAATCCCCGGTACCGCCAAAAAAAAAAAAAAAGGTTCTTCTAAGAAAGTTGGACTGAAATCTAACTCGTTGCTACTTATACTCATTTTGGTCCTTGCCCTATACCCTGGGGCCACACAAAATACTCAAACATACTTCCTTAGGAAAACCCATCAAATGCTTTTTTTCAGCTATCTTATCCTAAGTCATATATATATATATACATATATATATATATTTTTTTTTGTGGTACTGGGGATTGAACCCAGGGGCATTCTACTTCCGAGCTACACCCCCAGCCCGATTTTATTCTTTTATTTTGAAATAGGTTCTCACTAAGTTGCAGAGGGCCTCACTAAGTTACTGAGGCTGGCTGCGAACATATGATCCTCCTGTCTCAGCCTCCCAAGTATTGGGATTACAAGCGTGCGCCACCGCACCCAGCTTCCAGTTTTATTTCTTATATTTTGCAGTGCTAGGGATTGAACCCAGGGCCTTGAGCATCCTACTGGGCAACTGCTCCACCACTGGTCGGCATCCCCAGCCCCTGGGTTCCTTCTCTAGATTAATCATAGATTTCTTGGCTCTAGGTTAATCCTATTTCTGGTCCACTCACTCCCCATCTGATGGAGTTGGAGCCCTGTCACCCTGAGGTCCTTCTCTGAATGTGTTCTTATTTATGTGGGCATAGCACCCATAGAAATGGTGCTTTTTGCTGGGTGTGGTGGCGCATGCTTGTAATCCTGGTACTTGGGAGGCTGAGACTGGAGGATCACAGGTTCGTGGCCAGTCTCAGCTACTTAGTGAGGCCCTCTGCAACTTAGTGAGACCCTGTTTCAAAATAAAGAATAAAAAATAGGGCTGGAGGCCGGGCGTGGTGGCGCATGCTTGTAATCCCAGTACTTGGGAGGCGGAGATGGGAGGATCCGGGTTCGCAGCCAGCCTCAGCTACTTAGTGAGGCCCTCCGCAACTTCATGAGACCCGGTTTCAAAATAAAGGATAAAAAATAGGGCCGGGATCCCCGGTACTGCAAAAAAAAAAAAAAAAAAATAGGGCTGGGGGTGTAGCTTGAAGGTAGAATGCCCCTGGGTTCAATCCCCTGTACCAAAAAAGAAAAAAAGAAATGGTACTTTTTACTGAAGGGTCCTATTACCCTCAACAGTGCAGTCAGGTAGGTGGACCTTCCCTGCCACCTTCCCACCCTAATCTCGACTACAAGGCTGCCACACAGAGATCCTCCTAGACATGAGAGCACTTGGATGTTTTAGGACTCACTTCCAAGGCATATGATCTGCATATAATAGAAGATATGCGTTAATAGTTTGAATCCTAAATTTACCCCAAAGCCATGTATTAAAGGCTTAGTCACCAGCCTGTGGCACTTTTAGGAGGCAGTGGAACTTCTGGGAGGTGTGGCCTAGTGGAAGGAAGTTAGGTTGCAGGGGTGTGCCTTTGAAGGGGAAATTGAGTACCTAGTTCCTTTCTCTCCTTCTCTGAAGTGAGCAGCTTTGTTCCATTATGTGCTCCCTGCCACCATGATGTGCTTTGCCAAAGGCCAAAAAGTGATAGAGCCAGTTGACCATGGACTGAAATCTCTGAAACTGTGAGCCAAAATAAATCATTCCTCCTTTTTATTTATTTATGTTTTTTGTGGTGCTGGGGATCAGGGGCATCCTACCTCCGAGCTACACCCCAGCCTGATTTTTTTATTTTGAACCAGGGTCTCGCTAAGTTGCTGAGGCTGGTCTCGAACCTGTGATCCTTCTGTCTCAGTCTCCCAAGTACTGGGATTACAGGTGTGTACCACCACGTCTGGCTATCTCCTCCTTTTAAGTTGTTTATCTCGGGTATTTTGTCACAGTAACAGAAAACTAACACAAAATGATAAAGAGAATGTGCACCAAGTACAGGATCCAGCGAGTTAAATCTCCACAGCCTCCCAGTATCACCATTTCTTAAGTCTTTCTTTGTCATTCCTTCTCCCCTTGTTAATTCTTTTTGTGTGTGTGTGTGTGTGGTACTGGGGACTGAACCCAGGGGCATTCTATCTCTGAGCTACACCCCCAGCCCTATTTTATTTTTGAAATAGGGTCTCGCTAGGTTGATTAGAGTCTCACTACTTGCTGAGGCTGTCCTCAAACCTGCCATCTTGTCTCTGCCTCCCAAGTACTGGGATTACTGGTGTGCACCACCCTGCCTGGCTCCCCTTGTTAATTCTTACTAGCCTGGCTCACATGCTTTTCCCTAATAGCACAGGATCTGGAACCTTGAGAGCTAAGAGCAGACACAGCTAGGTTCACCTCAACCACGGCTAGAGAAAACCCATAGAACACCAATATCAGTTGTCACTCTTCTATTGGGAACAGAGAAGGTAGAGAGATTAAAGTCTTTCCTCAGCCGGGCAAGGTGGCGCACACTTGTAATCCCACTACTTGGAAGGCTGAGACAGGAGGATTGCAGGTTCAAGGCCAGCCTCAGCTACTTAGTGAGGCCCTCTGCAACTTAGTGAGACCCTGTTTCAAAATAAAGAATAAAAAAATATCGCTGGAGGTGTAGCTCGAAGGTAGAATGCCCCTGGGTTCAATCCCCAGTACCGCAAAAAAAGTCTTTCCTCACTCTAAGGCAGTTGCTCTCATTGTTTTCCCATAGTTTGTTTTGTATGGGGGATGGGACTGAGAAACACAGAAGGATGGAGGAGAAGCACAAGTATTCAGTGCTTAAAAATGACACCCCACACTAAAAGGAAAATGGGGTCACTGCAAACTGGCGGTAGATAATAGAAAGTGAGCTCTTCCTCTGAGCCAGCACCACCAGAATCACAGTTCCCTGCAATTGTATTCCTTACTTGCCTCAAACTTTTTTTGTGTGTGTGGTACTGGGGATTGAACTCAGGGGTATTCTACCTCCGATCTATACCCCATCCCGATTTTACTTTTTATTTTGAAACAGGGTCTTGCTAAGTTGCTGAGGCTAGGCTCAAACCTGCGATCCTCTTGTCTCAGCCTCCAAAGTGCTGGGATTACAAGCGTGTGCCACCACGCCCAGTTTGCCTCAAACTTTTTTTTTTTTTTTTGTGGTACTGGGGATTGAACCCAGAGGCATTCTACCTTTGAGCTATACCCCCAGCCCAATTTTATTT
>PVJS01048150.1:0-15162 GCA_004027185.1 Glis glis
AGGGCACGGCTGTAATTATTAGCACAAGATATTGTAGAGCATGTATTAGTCTAGTTTCACTAATAATTCCCAAGAGAGGCTTATGTGTATTTTTTGACTTTACATAATTAAGAAACAAGATGTGTAAAACATAAATGCTGTCTACATCATGAGGTTTTATAAAGGATGTAGGTAACAGATAGTGCCCCTGACTTCTGAAGATCATTTTATGTCAGGGAATTTAGTGCATTCATCCCAATGAACATTTATCAAATACTGGCTAAATGATGAACAGCATTTTTGAAAACATGAGGGCCATTTTTGAAACTCACAAGGTGGGAGGCCATCGTGTATGTATTCCAGGCCAGCTATAGCCTGTAGGGAAGTGAGGAATGCTACATTTCTTGAATACCTGTATATCTACAACCTGGAATGGCAAGGTGGCAAGGACATTTGAATGTTCTGGAGTTCTAGTCTGGGATATTTAGAACACCACAGCATATTGTTTTTTTTTAAATGTATTCTTTTCCAGAGACAAAGTACAGAGATTTTAGGAAGAAGACTTGAAAAGAGAGAGTGAGTACTCACAAGTCTCAATGTAGAGCACTATGGCAGGTGATAACACCCACATATCAGGTAAAAATTTTAAGTATCCCACTAAATGCCTGAGTAGTTCACTGTCAATGTAGAACTTGGTTTCTAACATTTCTGAGGGTCATTAGCCCTTAAAGTATTACAGTCAGTACCTGTTGGTACTTCTTTAGTCCAAAGGCAATTAGCTGGGCAATGAACATGATGAGGAATCCTTTTCACTGGTCAGTCCCCCCAAAACTATGTATTAATTATAAAGGGATGTCATCTCGCTCTTTATCCCCTTCATAGTTAATCTCAGAGTTAAGAAGAATTTGTAAATAAAAAGATTAAATTGTCTACATGAGGATTACATACGGATTAGTTGAGTATTAACTTTCTCAGCTCTTTCCTCTTACCAAAATCTCAGTAAGACCTCTCATTCATCCTTCAAGGTTTTCTTCTACTCAAATTATTGAATTTTGACAAGCACAATGGCCTGGCCAATAAGTTAACATAGAGTAAATTTAACAGAAAAATTAAATCTTCAAGTCTAAAAGCATGTAAACGAAAGAAACAATATTTGCTTAAAAGGTTGATATCACTTTTTTCCTGGAGCCAGTTTACACCATGACTTACAGAATATAAAATGTACATGAAAAACTTTTTCCATATAATTCTTGTAACAATATAACTATTATTATTATTATTATTTTGATAGTGGAAATTGAACCCAGGGATATTCTACCTTTGAGCTACCGCCCAGCCCATTTTTTTTTTAAACAGAGCCTCACTAAATTGCTGAGGCTAACCTCGAACCTGTGATCCTCCAGTCTTAGCCTCCCAAATACTGGGATTACAGGCATGGCTTATCTCTTGTAACATTATTTTTAAGAGAGCACCATTTCATTTTATTACTTCCAAATTTTGCTCTAAATTCTGCCAGATCAAAATCTGATTAAGATTTTGAACGAAGTATAGTACGAATTGGTCCTCAGTTGAGACAATAATGAGGATAATATTTAGGAAAATTTGAATATTTATTGTAAGTATATGTTGAGTTAACTTGCAGACTAACTTTAAGAACCCAGAATGGCTATAAATTTATTTTCTATCTACCTACATATCTAAGACTTAGATTATAAGTTCTAATTCTATTTTAGAGACTTCTATGTTTACTCTAGTTCCCATTTGCCCATCTGGAAAAACTTTGACTCATTTTCTTTTTTTATAGAAAGTTGTACAGATACTGATATAGGACGGTGACAAGGGAAATACAGTGGAGATGACCTGAGGCATTGTTAGCAACATTAAACCTCCTGCTAAAATCTTGCCTGGAGACAGCTCTGGTCCCAGTCACCCATGTCTTAGGAACTATATAACTGCTGTCAGAAAAGTTTAGCCTTCTTCAAACCAAACAATGTCAGGCTTGAAGGCCATACTATGGAAAAGAAATTGAGAGAAATCAGTTTATTCTCACTGGATCAGAAACATCTACAATGATCTAAAAGGTTTATAAAATTGCATCTGACTTAATAAACATGTGAGCGGACATCTCTCACACAACATAGTAAGTCCAAATGAAAATGAACACAACTTTTAAATTAGGACTTTAGGAGCAAAAAGTCTATTGAAACAGAAAGGTATTGTAAAGATTCTGTTCCAAATTTCTCTGAATGAAGGAAGGGAGAGATGTGTGATGAGTGTTTAACAAGATTCACTGAGCAAAAAGGGAGATGAAGGGAAGAAGGATGTCTAGAAGGTGGGGTAGGATGGGGTGGCTTTTGGAAGGATGTCTGGAAGGTGGAGTAGGATGGGGTGACTTTTGGTTAGTCATGGTATATTGGAGCTGTCACGCATCTGTGTGCATCACTCCTCCTAACTAGAATATTAATTTTATTGGGCAGAACCTATCATATCTTACTGTGAAGCACCCCCACCGTTGACATATGGGCAGCCTTTGTTATCCAGAAAGTGCTTACTAGTGTGTTTTTATTGAGAAATGAATATATTTATCTTTAGCCTTATCAATATGCAGGTTAGGGATGGATTTCAGTGCAGAGCACTTGCCTAGCATATGCGAGGCCCTGGGTTCAAGGCAGGAAAAATATTAAGGTAATGTAGTTAACATTCAAATTGGAGTATAATTTCTAATGTCATTTGCATTAAAATGCTCCAGTGAATATCTTTGTGATGGGAATATTACATTACTAGTGCAGTTTCCAATGTCTGTACAATGTTCTCATATAGAGCTTAATTTGAACCCACTACAACACTGTAAAATAGGCAGGTAGGTATATTTTACTTTTGTTACACAGAGGAAGAAATGTATGCTTTCAGGTTTAAATAAAATAATTAGTAAATGGGATGGCACTGAATTAAAAAGCTTCTGAGCAGCAAAGGACACCATAAAGAATCTACAGAGAGAGCCTACAGATTGGGAAAATATCTTTGCCACCTACCCCTTTGATAAAGGTCTATTACCTAGAATATACAAAGAACTTAAAAAACTTAACACCAAAAAAATAACCCAATAAAAAAATGGGCAACTGAACTGAATAGATACTTCTCAAAAGAAGAAATACAAATGGCTAATAAATATATGAAAAAAATGTTCAACATCTTTAGCAATCAGGGAAATGAAAATATTACACTGAGATTTCATCTAACTCTAGTTAGAATGGCAATCATCAAGAACATAAACAATAATAAATGCTGGTGAGGATATGGGGAAATAGGGACTCTAGTATACAGTTAGCAGAACTGCAAGCTAGTACAGCCACTATGGAGATCAGTGTGGAGATTTCTCAGAAGACTGAGAATGGAACTACCATATGACCCAGCGATAGTGCCCCTGGCCATCTTTCCAAAGAAAGTGAAATCAGAATATTATAGTGATACTTGCATACCTATGTTCAAACCAACACAATTTACAACAGCCAAATTATGAAACTAGATGAATGGATCACAAAACTATGGTGTATATACACAATGGAATTTTACTCAGCCATAAAGAAAAACAAAATCAAGTCATTTTCAGGAAAATGGATAGAACTGGAAAATATTAGGCTAAGTGAGTTTAGCTAGTACCAAAACACGAATAGATGTATGTTTTCTCTTATATGTGGAAGTTAGAGAGAAATTCAAAAATAAGGGTAACATCAGGAAGAAGAGCAGAGACTCCAGGGGAGTGATGGGGGGTTTAGGGAAGGGAGGAGGGAAGATAAAGATGAAAAGAGTGTAACAATTGAAATAATGTTACGAATGCATGTAAAATTACCAATTCCACTCTCAAAGACATGTATAGGGAGGAGGAGGAGGGAGGGCGGGACTTGGAGGGAAGTGCTTCAAGAGTTGTGTGCATGGGTGTTTCCATCACTTTATACCCCAATATGATGTATAATTACAATGCACCAAATAAAAAAAGTTCCAGTTTGCAAAGGATAGTAAAATTCTTTGCAGTGGAAGGAGAGATAGACCAGAACACACTGGTAATTAGTCTCTAAGCCATGGCTTTAGTTCTGGAAATCCACAAAATCTACAGTACGACAAGTCCCTATAGCAATTGATGTTAATAATAGAAGCCCTGAACAGCCAATTTTAATTTATACAAAGAAACAGAGAAATTATAGGGTTTTATTTTCATACATTCACTCATTCTCTCATTCAGTTATTGTCAATAGTTTATAAATAATTGTGGAACTATCTTCTAGTCCCAAAATTAATGTTTCCAGGAATGTAATGTGCTTTTTCCTTCTCTCTCTCTCTCTCTCTCTCTCTCTCTATATATATATATATATATATATATAGTCACTATCCCTAGAAGTTATCACTCTATAGATGCTTGGCTTACACACATATAAAGACATATATGAACATGCGGATTATGTTTTTATATATAACTTCAATATATAATTATTATACACATGATACACATGTGCAGACAAACACGTGCACATATACATAGAATAAGCAAATTAAAAAAAACAAAAAAATTGTTTTTTTAATTCTTTTTTTTGAAACAATGTTTCTCTTTGTTGCCCAACCTGATCTGTGACTCCTGGGCTCAAATAATCTTCCCATCTCAGCCTCCTGAGTAGCTGGGAATATTGATGCATACCATACACCCAGCTATTTAATTCATTTTTTAAAAATCTTTTTATATAATTTATTCAAATATCAAAACTGGAAGAAAGAAGGTAACATTTGTCATAATTTAAAGGCATCAACTGAATCATTTTCCTCCACAATGCAGTGGATATATGTATTTGCATGTATCAAAATTTCCAATAAGTAAAGTGAAAAAAAATAATCTAAGTACATATTGAATGTGCTTGTATTTGTATTCATCATATTGAGAGGATTAAAGATTCTGTAATAGGTACCTTGGGGTCATGAAGATCAAGCCAAACTCCCATAAAAAAAGGATTTACAGCCTACAGATTCCCTATTTTGCTTGACATTAACTATATTCAATGATTTCAACTTGTGCCCAAGGTACATTTTACTTTTTCTTCTTTTTTTCTAACTTGTGATATTTTTTAATTTAATTAGTTTTTTTTTTTTTTTTTTGCGGTACCAGGGATTGAACGCAAGGGCGTTCTACCTCCGCGTGACACCCCCGGCCCTATTTTTTTTTTATACTTTATTTTGAAACCGGGTCTCACGAAATTGCGGAGGGCCTCATTAAGTAGAGAGGTAGGGAGAGACAGGGAGAGAGAGAGAGAGAGAGAGAGAGAGCAAGCGAGCTGAGGCTGGCCGCGAACCCGGATCCTCCGGTCTCCGCCTCCCAAAGTACTGGGATTACAAGCGTGCACCACCATGACCGGCTTAATTCATTTTTAAATATCAAATTATTCCAAATTTTGTTACTAAGATGTGTTCCTTGTTTGTTTAATTGCTGTCCATTTACTTTTCACCACCTTATAATGTCCTATTGCAGCCCAATTTTCAAAGTTCTTCCATTTCAGGTCATTTATTTATTGTCCATTATGAACAGAAGTACAACGAATATTCTTGAAAATGTCTCCTCATGCACATATATACCTAGCTGTAGGTTTGGTGAGTCCTACCTTAAGACTATTTAACTTTGCAAGACAATGCTAAACTCTTCAGAAGTGACTGTCTGATTTGAAATTCCATTAAGAATCTATAAGATAGCCCTTATTGTCAGATTTCTCAGCTTTTTCCAATGAACTAATTGTAGAATGGTTTCTCATTACGTCCCTAATTTGCATTTTCCAGACTGATATTCATGCATATGGCTATTCAATACATATTCAAATATACTCCTCTTGACCTCTCTCTTATTATAAGTAAAAGTTCTTTATGTATTCATGTTAGAAACCCTCTGCAGGGTTAATGTGCTGCCCATAACTTCTCCTGGTATTAGATTATCTTATCATATTTTTAAAGTGTCTTTTGGTACACTGGACTTTCTAATGCAAATATTGTCTTTAAGGTCAAGACTTTCTGTGTTTGTTTAAATTCATGTCTGGAGCTGAGAAAGATGTTCATCTATTTTTTATAAGTTTTAAATTTTTTCTTTTGGTATTTAAGTGCTTAATCCATCTGGAGCTTGGTTTTTATGCATGATGCTAGCAAGAGATCAGATTTTTTAACATAGGTGTAATATTTTTTGTCTGCAGGCATTGAGCAATACAGTCTGTCCTTAGTAATTTGCTATGCTCCGTCTTTCCTATCTACGGTTCTCACTGAATCTGCTTCTGACCTTGTGATTCTTTCCTGTTGCCCGGTGCTTCCTTCCCACACTGCACTCTTTTATTAGTGTGCTGTCATAAGTGTTTGTTTTTGCCCTTCCTGCATCTGCTTTCTCAAAATTATCTTGGATCTTCATACTAATTCATTGTTTGTACACATTTGTAAAAACATTATTTTGTTCTTATATACAGCATAGAGAGGTACATAAGATATAAATGAGCAACTGCATAAAATATTATAATGTAAGCAAAAAGAAATAGAACAAGGCCTTCTCTGCAGAAGTTCCCCCAAATGCATTATCACCATCATAATCCTTCTTCCCTGTAAATGTAAGCAGTGTGTTACTATTATCAACAGTCAATACATTGCTGTGCTTTATATTTAAGCATGCTTTAACAGTGCAGTAAGATTTTGACTACTTTTGAATCATTTTATTAGTAGAAAATATAGTATTATTTTTTGTGTGGCTTCTTTTGAATAACATTCAATGTAAAGACTAACTCTTGGTGTTGTATGTAGGTTCAGTTCATTCATTTCTATTTCTACATAGTTTTCCACTGTACTAATGTATAACCCAATGAATTTGTCTGCTAGAAATTTGAGTTGGTTTCAATTTAGAGCTATTAAAAATAGCATCTCCATGAATTGTTGTAAATGTCAAATGCACACACATTTCTCTTGAGTAATATTAAAAATGAAATTTATGGATCACAAGTAATACATGAATTAAAATTTAATAGATAAATGCTGAACTGGATGGATGAGTTTGTATGTTCAACGAGAATATATAAATGTCATTATTCAATATTTTCACCAACATCTACTAGTCCATGTTTTTGCTTTTATTTTTCTAATGTTTTTAGCTCTTCTATAGGATAGTTTTATATCATGGTTTAAAATTGCATGTCTGTAATTATTAATAGTGTTGATTCCATTTCTACATGTTTTTGACCTTATATAGTATTTCCTTTGTAAATGCACATTTTTCCATTTGTTGTCTCTTTGTTTTATTCAGTTTTAGGATTTCTTTATATTCTGATGGGATATTTGTTTGTTTTTCTTTTTTGGTACTAGAGATTAAACCCAAGGACATTCTACCTCTGAGCTATACCCCAGTACTCTTTATTTTTTATTTTGAAACAGGGTCCTGCTAAATGACTGAGGCTGGCCTCAAACCTGTAATCCTCCTGTCTCAGCCTCCTAAGTACTGGGATGACAGGCATGCACCACTGTAACTGGCTGGATTTCTTTATATTCTGGATAAATTCCATTAATTATATTGTACTATATTTCTTCTTTCACTATGTGATTTGCCTTTTCACTCTCTTACTGGTAGTATCTCTCTCTCTTTCTCTCTCTCTCTCTCTCTCTCTCTTTCCCTCCTCCTCACTCTCTCTTTCTCTCTCAATATAAATGTAATCAACTTTATCGATCTTCTCATTTCTGATTGGAGAATTTTGTGTACTGTTGTAAAAAACCCTTTTTCTACCCCAAATATGAAGAGATTTTTCTGCATTATATTCTAGAAGTTATACGTCACTTTCATGTTATCTGTCTGGCATTCTTTTATAATTAAATTTATAATCCTTATAGAATTGCTTTTTGGCACATGGTATATCCCTTGCCTTCTAGATATCAAAATTGTTCCTTGGTGTTTACTGAAGTGCCTGCTTTCTGTCCATGACCCTGAAAGCCAACCTTTTTCTAAAATTAGTGTTGAGGTTAAAAAAATTGTCTAGATGGTGCTGATACTTTAAAATTTGCTGAGAATTGCTTTATATCATAGACCTGACACATGACCATTGTCAACATTAAGTAAATACTCAGTGTGCTTGTATCAGTCAGCTCTTGCTGTAATAACAAATAGTTTCAATTTCCATAGCTTTCAATAACAAAATCATTTGCTTCTTCACTCACACTACATAAAGTCTGACCATCAGCTCCTGTTATGTTCAGTTCTGCTGGGCTTAGTTGAGCTCCAAATGTATTCTCATTCCAGACCTATCATGCAGAAGTAGTACCTAACTGGGACATGCTGTCTTCATGGAGAAGAATTCTTGAGGCTAAATCAAACCTTAGCTAATTATTGTTATCTCCTGACGGCATTGTGCTCACATTCTCTTGGACAAATCGAGCCTTTTGACCAGTCTTGACATTGGGTAGCAACATATATTCATTCTATCTGGAGGCATGACACAGTTGGGAACAATATTCTTACAGATAAGGAATTTTATAATTGAGAACAGTAAAATCTACCATAGTGGCCAAGATGAATGTCTATTTTATGTTTCCTTTGTAAAATTGGAATGTGTTCATTAGATCCAAGCTTATTAACTTTGTTGTTCAAATCTCTGTATTTTTATTTATGTCTGTTTGATATAATAATAACTGAGAAAAGTTCACCAGAAAGATAAAATGTATATACTTGGTGAAATAGCCTCATTTGCATAAAATAAAAATTACTAGATGTATTGAAGAGTTTAATAAATCCATCATAATAAAACATTTCAATATGCTTTCTGTCTTTGCCTAAAATAAAATCTTTTCTTGCTGTCTGGTTAAGCCTGAGCAGTTTATTTTTGCATAAATTTTTGAAAGTACTTTTTGTTTTTTCTAAGACAAAAAATGAAGAATGGAGAGAATATTTAATATCAAAACCTATTTCTGTAAATTTTAGTTAATAAGACTATTTTTCAATGAAATGGTTTGAAATAGGAAAGGCAAATTATTTTTATGTTTAGAAAGGATTATTGAGGCCAAAGTTGTAGACAACATAGATTTTATTTTACACTGTTACTTTTTCACTTGTAGTACACTTACAGGCAAAGATACAGGTTCTCGTTCAGGTATGGTGGCACACTCCTACAATTCCAGTGACTCAGGAGGCTGAATCAGGAGGACTGCAAGTTTAAGGTCAGATTGGACAATTTAGTAAGACTTTGTCTCAAAATAAAAAATAAAAAGGGCCAATGATATTGTTCAGTGGAAGAGCACCATAGATTCAATCCCCAGTATGGCAAAAAAAGAAAATAAATGCACATTTTTTCCCAAAGGATAAAGCTCAAATATGCACATGAGCCAAGCTTGGTTGCACATGCCTGTAACCCCAATACTTGGGAGGCTAAGGCAGGAGGACCACAGGTTCATTGAAGGCCAGTCTCAGCAACTTAGTGAGACCCTGTTTCAAAATAAAAGTCTAACTCAGAGGTAGAATGCCCCTGGGTTCAATCCATAGTACTGAAAAAGAAAAAAAATGCATATGAGCCAAATGAAAATAAAAGTAAGTTAGGAAAGAATTCACTTTTGTCTATGATAAAGCCCAGAATTGTAAAGTTCAGATTGTGTGAGCTGTAAACTTGTGTGTAAATTAAAAGGTGAAAAGATAGTTGATTGTATGGATTGATATTTCCTGACAGAATACTTTGATAGCTCTTAGTTGAGGAACACCTATTATTTCTAATATCAGCTTAAATTTATAGAGCAACACAATGCTACCAGAAAATGAAAAAAATTATTTAGTATATTTAGTAATTTTGTGTGTGTGTATGTGTGTGTATGAATAGTTTTTTCTGTCCCAATTGAGATAAATTATTCCATTGTCCAAGTAAAGTTTTGTCATTAATACCCAACAGAGTTGTCTCAGCCCAATTCTCCAAGAGGTTTTAATTTTAACAGTTTTTATTACAATGTGAAGTTCCAGTTTTTGGCAAATGGTAAAAATGAGACTCTTCCTGTCCCCAAGGAGTGTCATAGTTTCTCTGTTGCTATGTTTCATGTTAGAGTGAAGTAACCTCTCTGGGCACTTTACAAAAGTCTTGTCATACCACCTTCAAAGTAAGGAAAAACACTAGTTTCAGTTTACAGAAAGAATGAGCAATGTGTGCATGCATGCTTCTGATACCCTGACACTTATCAAAATGTATAACTACAATGCACCAATAAATGAATATATTTTAAAAAAAGAAAGAATTTCAGACTATATACTGCCTTCTCAGGCATGAATATAGCAGCTTCCCTTTATCAACCTGAATTCTTCACACTTGGACATATCCTCAACTACACAAGACAAATGACACAAAACAAGTCCACTGCACTCTTCTTTAGTTCATTCTAGCTATTTGCTAGATGCTGTCTTCCTTCAGATTGTCTCTTGACAATAAAACTATTCTCAGCTTCTCCATTTATTCTACCAGATCAAGAACATGTTCATTCATTCATTCATTCATTCATTCAATAAATCACATTGTGAATACAGTATTGGGCACTAGAGGTAACTCTGTGAAATACAGTCACTGTTCTTGTTCTCATGGAGTTCTTTGAGTATCTTTTAGATCCTTTGAGAGCTTGGGAGGAAAAGTTAATTTCAATCTTGACTTCCATGTGCATTCTTTAAATACCTGATGTTTTAATTTTTAATGGCCCTGGATATATTACAGGGATACTGTTCCCTTGTTTATGGCAAAGGGATACTTCAAACAAAGAGTTTAGTAACAGGTGCCACTTCCATTGCTAGAAACAAGATATGGTTGGTAGGGTCCAACTCCTCTCACCTGGAAAGTCTGAGAGTCAGCACTTGCTTGACAAGTATTATGGTTTGGGTCATACATGTGCCCTAAAAGCTCGCATGTTGAAGGTGTGGTCCCCAATATAGCCATGTGGTGATTTGGTGAGGTAATTGCATCATGATGTCTTTTACTTCCTCAGTGGGTCAATCCGTAGAGTGATTCCTAGCTGAGTGAATTATTGAGAGGTGGTGGGACTGTAGGAGGCAGAAGCTAGTTGGAGGAGAGGTTCCTTGAGGACTATATCTTGTCCGTCGCCCTTCCTCTCTCTTTCTCTGCTTCCCAGTTGCCATGAGGTGGTGAATTGCTTCCCTCCACTGCACCCTTCTGCCATGATATTCTGCTTCACCTCAAGCCAAAGCACTGAGCCAGCTGACCTTGCACTAAAATCTCTGAAACTGTAAGTCAAAATAAATACTTTCTCCTTCAAGTTGTTTTTCTCAGGAATTTTGTCACAGAAACGAAAGCTGACTAATAACAAGAACCTGCAAATGCCCAAGTTAGTGAATGTTGTTCAGAAAATTCCCCCCCAACAACTGGAATTGTTGGTCTTCTCTCTCCATCATACCCAGCAAACAAAAATAAAAGAAAATCTCTTTTGCATAATTTTATGCTCCTGACATTGAAATACATCTTCAAGAATCTGCTGCATCATGATGCATAAAGCCACATTGTAAATATCAAGCAACTTCCTGGAGAATCAGTTTTATTGAGTAGTAAATAATTTAAATATTTATTTTCACATCAAATCAAATAGGGTTATCTTATTAAGTCAATGAAAATTTCACATGAATTTTAAGATAACAATAATGGTAATTACAGGACATTTGCTCTGTACCAGGCACCAGGCTAACAACTACATGTGGAATATGTCATGTTAATTCTCCTACTAATGAGGTAGATACATGTAACAGATGAGGAAACAGGGAACTATCAGTTCAGGCAATCTGAATTTAAAACCTATGCCCTTAGCAATGGTGCTATATAATAAAATATAAAACTTTAAAGAAGTTAAACAACTGGCTGAAGGCCAGTGTTGTTACTTGTTTTCCTCTATTAGAAAGAGATGTTCTGTGGAAAAGTTTGAAAAAAATACCAGAACATTGATTGAATGTTGCTTAACATGATCCTACTCTCACTGATTTCTTTGTGTTATCAATCCAGAACTCAAAAGCTCTTCTAAGAGTCAGTCACTATCCCAATCTCAGTTCATCTTTTGCTGGTTTCTGGCACAATACTCTGGGACAGGCCAACTCATGACATCATTCGTACTGTAAAGTAATGCCCATTGCTGCCTCTCCCAGCATTGCTCAATTTACATTCAGTTCTCTTTCACCTGTCCTTCCCCCTACCCTCTCTGATCAGGGAGTGTACCACACAGCAACCTCAGCACTTGGCCCCAGGAAATCTCATGGCGTTTTGGCTTTCTATGACCTCACTCCAGTTCCAACGGACCAAAATTATTTTTCCCCTAACCACGTGAATCCAAGAAAACATATAGTTCAAAATTCCACTTTGCAATCTTGGGAAATCAGAGGATTTTTTTTTCAAACCCGATCTTCCCTTCAAATCCAAACTGTTTTCCCTGAAGAGAGATGCTATTTCCATAATGTGTTTCAGCCAGTTTGGTTCATGTTGGTTTGAAATTGTGATTTATCTTGGCAGTTAGGTTTGAATGGTAGACCCTAGTAAAAAGGTAAAAGTTTTCACAAACACTGTATCAATAGAAACTGTATTTGTGAAGGTTTGGATTTGTTTTCAGAAAGAGAAAAAGTTGAAAACCCTGATTTATGAGCTAGAAATAAAGAGTGAGTTACAGAGTAGGAAAGACAGAGAGTAGGAAAGACAACATTAGATTGCTTTGTTGTTGTTTTTTTTTTTTTTCTCTCTCTCTCTCTTTTGTTTTTTGGAGATGAATCATTTCTAAAACCAAAGCAATCAGATGCCTTTCACTAAGATCAAAATGAAGACTTACACTCGAGTTAAAAGATTGAAGCTGGCCGGGCGTGGTGGCGCACGCTTGTAATCCCAGTACTTTGGGAGGCGGAGACCGGAGGATCCAGGTTCGCGGCCAGCCTCAGCTCTCTCTGTCTCTGTCTGTCTGTCTGTCTGTCTGTCTCTCTCTCTCTCTTTAGTGAGGCCCTCCGCAACTTTGTGAGACCCGGTTTCAAAATAAAGTATAAAAAAAAATAGGGCCGGGGGCGTAGCGCGGAGGTAGAACGCCCCTTCGTTCAATCCCCGGTACCGCAAAAAAAAAAAAATAAAAAAAAAATAAAAGATTGAAGCTATCCAACCCTTTCTAATTATATCACACAATATTTTGATTATTAATGTGAGATTAGAGCCATGGATAATGTGGATTGCAGTACTCCCATCCGATAATGTTACAGTTAGTTTCATGACAACTGGAAGGAAACAATTGTGTGATGTGAGAGAAGACAGAGATATCTTTTCCAGAATCTTAAGAAAATCAATTAAGGAAAAAAATTATCTTTGCTGAAATAGGAATGATACTTAATCACTGAAATCCTTGCTTTTAAGAGTTTTAAATTTTTAACATGTATATGTAGGACAACTACAATGTAAAAAGTCTTACATTCAGTCAAATAGTTGTAAGCCTACTCTGGTTTCTGACATAGACTTGCTGTGAATATATTAAGGACATATATCTGGCAAAACCAACTATAACCCATTACCTGGCTTTCTAATACAAAGTGCAAATATTTAGGTTTCTTGGTACACAGTATTTTAGGATCTGATTATGCTATGTTAAGAGACGGTATGTACACATGTGAAATTATCAATGCCAATTTCAATATATACGGGGAAGAGGAGGGAGTCGGGTGGGATTTGGGGGAGAGCTCACCAAGTACTGTGTGAATGTATGTACTTACCACTGTGAACTTCTTTATGATGTGTGATTACAATGCACCAATAAAAGTCTATTTTTTAAAAAAAAGAAGACAGGATTAAGCCCTTCCAGATTTTTTTTTCTGGCAATAATTTTATTAGACTGATTAAAGGTAAGAGAGACTTCTTATTTAATAGTAGAGAAACAAATAAAAATCATTTACCTTTCCCTAGTCTACAGGAAGCTTCTGAGACTCAGTCCACCTAGTCGGTAGAAGCACATATATACTGTATAATCAATATTTATGCAAAGTGAAACAAAGTCATACAGTTTTGGCAAGCAACCAACCATCCATCATGCTTTTGTCTAGTACCTAGCAAAACCATCATCTGGATCTTCAATTAATGCCCCCTCCCACTTCAAAATAGGAGATCACAGTTTAATGTGAATTTGACAATAATGACATTTACTGTTGAACTGCTGCTTCACAAAACATGTAATATTCATAGAATGGAGACAGTGTTTTCCTCAGATTATAGGTGGATTGTATGAATATACTCTATCCCTGCCAGGGTGATTAATATATATATTTTTTTCTGACTAGGGTTTCTAAAGCTCAGTGCCAAAATACTTTTCTACATTGTTTACACTGAGATTAAATGTGATCAGTTGTGAGAAGAAGGGACAGTCTGGGATACTGGAGCACCAGCTAGTATTTTGGTATAAGATGCAAAAAGAATGCAGAAATTGGAACACTTGGCTCTGGTTTGTATTGACTTATAACTTATGATGAGATGGCTACTACTTTGACCTCAGTTTTCCTATCTTTACCATGGGGTAAATGAAAATCATGAGCCTTTTAATTCTTGAGAGTTTCCATCAGGATATAATCTGGGGGTATACCTTGTATTTATATTTTAATTGCTTATTTCTACATGTCAGAGTATCACAAAATGGAAATATTTTTCTGTGGTACTTGTTCCTCAGATTACCTCCAAGAAAACATTGAATTGGACTCATAAAGGTATATACCCTCTTCTACCCAAGCCCTGTTGAATCTTGCCTTAGTTTCTGACCTCCCAGAGTCTCCTTTATGTTTCTCTGATTCCCTTACTACTCTCTCCTCCTCCTCCTCTCTTTCCTCTGTTTTTTTAATGTGATTTTATTGGTGCATTATAGACTCACATCATAATGTAGATCATGTTGACAGTGACATACATGCACACAGTACTTGGTGCTCCCCCCGCCTCCCCATTTCCCCCCTTCCCAATACAGAGTACTGAGATTGACGTTGGTATATTCACATATGTACACATAGCCGATGGTAGTAATTCCATTAATGAACCTCACTTTCCCCCACCCCTTACCTTAGACCACCTCCCTGGCTCCACTGAGGTTTCTCCTCTATTATCTGGAGTTCCTCTGGTATCCCAATTACTCCCTAGCTTGCACATATTAGAGAAAACATATGACCCTTCA
>PVJS01048151.1:0-15161 GCA_004027185.1 Glis glis
TGCAGAGGGCCTCACTAGGTAGAGAGAGAGAGAGAGAGAGAGAGAGAGAGAGAGAGAGCTGAGGCTGGTTGCTAAACCGGATCCTCCAGTCTCCGCCTCCCAAAGTACTGGGATTACAAGCGTGGGCCACCACGCCCGGCAATTAGTGATACTTTCATCAACTAGTGAGACCCTGTTTCAAAATAAAAATAAAATAGGGCTGGGAGTGTAGCTTGGAGATAGAATGCCCAAGGTTCAATCCCCAGTACCACAAAGAAAAATATATAGATTATATAATTTGAGATGTGTCTGTGTGTGTGTCCAGACCTTTGCACATGCACCCAGCTGAGGAGGCTCCTATTCCCAGGCCAGCCTGCTCCCTGCCTGTTTGGTTTCTTGTCTAGAATGCAACTGCCAGGGACAGGTTAACATTTGCCTTGGAAAGGACTAAGGGTCATGGAAAGCCATGATTAGACTGATGGACTCACTGAAAGCAGGCTGTTCCTCCAAAGTCCGTGTCTCTTGCTGGTGCCTATTCCCAAATATCCCACTTGTCAAACATTGTTTTAAGGATCTTTTGCATATCCTCAGAGGTTTTATTGCTAACTGCTATCTCAAAGACTTTCTGCAATTGGTCTGTGGCCAGCCCAGTCAGATTTTAACCTCTAGCTCTCGCTGCACGTTTACTTAACTTTACCTTCTGGACGTATGCAGTAGCATCCATACCTCAGCCTCTCCTCTTGAAAATGAATAAAAGCTGTGGACCAGTGTCCATCAGGGCCTTCACCTAAGAGTAAGAGTGAGGACCCCTGGCCTACCCCTCTCAATCTGCTGTGTCTACGTCATTATTTTCCTCTCAGGTGTGCCGGGGGACAGTAACTGACAAGTGACACCTGAACAGGGACACCTGAAACTATGATGGGGAAAAGAAGCTGAGGAAACTAAGGATAACCTAAAATGGTTGGGAGCTCCACATCGGATCCATAAGTAGAAAGGGATTTAACTGTCCTTGAACTTAGAAGGTTAGGGTAACAAATAGGAGGGACTTTATCAGCAGAGCAGAGGGAGGATTTAAGAATACTCTGACACCTCCTAAAAGCATGGGTGCCATGGTCAGTAAGAATCAGTTGCTCAAATTATTGCAAGCAGTGCTAGAAGTAAATCCTTGGTTTCCAGAAAGAGGCACCCTAGATACAGTAGTATGGGACAAAGTAGGGAAGAACCTGAAAAGGGCAGAAAAAGGCCCCAGGGCAAATTATAGTCACTTGGGGGCTGGTCTGTGGGGCTTTCTTAGTGCTAGACTTAGATAGTGAGGAGTCCTCTACCCTAGAGCCGTTGCTGCCTCTGCCCCACCCCTGTCTTGCTCAGCAGGACCTCTTTCTGGGGCTTCTGTGCCACATGAACAGTGTGTTCAGCTCCTCTCTTCCCACAGGGCAGCAGCCCACATTGGTGGAGGTGCTTAGGTGGGCTGCTTTAGAGGGAGAGATTTTAACATACCCAGTGCACATAAGGATGGCACTCATATCTTTACCACTGTAGATTATGATGTGTAGAAAGAGGTCAGAGAAAGTATTAGAGAGCCGGGCGTGGTGGCGCACGCTTGTAATCCCAGTACTTTGGGAGGCGGAGACTGGAGGATCCGGGTTCGTCGCCAGCCTCAGCTCTCTGTCTCTGTCTCTGTGTCTCTATCTCCTCTTAGTGAGGCCCTCCGCAACTTCTGAAAGATGCGGTTTCAAAATAAAGTATAAAAAATAGGGCTGGGGGCATAGCGCGGAGGTTGAACGCCCCTGCGTTCAATCCCTGGTACCGCAAAAAAAAAAAAAAAATTTTTAAGAGTATTAGAGAAAATGGAGCCACTAGTCCTTATACCAGAGGGCTGGTTACTGCCTTAGGGACATATTATCAGATGACCCCAGGAGATTGGATCCATCTAGCAAAAACTTGTTTAAGTGGTCCTCAATATTATTTAAGCTAATGATCTGAATATGATGATCTATGTAGTGAGCAAGCCTGTTGTAACACAGAATGGCTGGACAGATTATCACAGTGGAAATGCTGCAGGGAAGAAGCTCCTACAGGAGTATTTGGACATCTCCCTGTTGGGATCTTCAGGATAATAATAAGACAACTTAGATTAAATGCAAAAGGGCTTACTGTCGTTCCCAGGGTCATTGACAGTGATTATAAAAGGGAGATACAAGTGTTAATGGCAGGAAAGGGAGTACATAGTATTGAGCTGGCACAAAGATCGCTGAACTCCTTATCCTGCCCTACTGGGTTCCACATACAACTAAACAAGAGCGGGGAGGAGGTGGATTTGGCTCTACTGGTCAAAACTTTGCATTCTGGACACAAAAGATGGCACAAGATCACCCCACATAAAAATTTTTTTATAAATAAGAAACCCTTTGGGGGTATAGTGGACATGGGGGTTGATGTTACTATAAATAAAGAACAATGGCCCCACACCTGGCCTCTACAGATGTCATCATCTCAATTATCAGGTATCGGGGAATGTAATCAGCTATGGCAGAGTACTAATATACTTGCCAGTCAGAGACCTGAATCCCAGACAGCTGCCTCACAGCCCTATGTGGCACCTTTTTAAAAGCATCAATTTGTGGGGAAGAGATCTACTCTCCCAATGGGGGATATCTTTCTCAACACATTTTT
Source organism: Glis glis (assembly GCA_004027185.1). Lineage (NCBI taxonomy): Eukaryota > Metazoa > Chordata > Mammalia > Rodentia > Gliridae > Glis > Glis glis. The sequence continues at coordinate 2,653 of PVJS01048151.1, forward strand.
CCTAGGGGCCTCTGCTATTTCCCAGTATCCTTAAAGTGGAAAACTGGTACCGCCATATGGGTAAGAACAGTGGCCCCTAAAAGGGGGACGAATAAAAACAAGCCCATTTGTTATTCAGGACCAATTACAAGCTGGTCACACTGAACCCTCTGAGCCCTTGGAATTCTATTTTTGTTATGCCCCAAAAATTAGGAAAATGGAGATTACTTCATGATCTTAGAGCTATTATTGAAGTGTTAGAGCCTATGCGTGCATTCAGGTAGGCCTCCCTGCCCCATCTATGCTTCCTGAAGACTGGCCTCTTATTGGCATAGATCTTAAGGACTGTTTTTACACTATACCCCTACATCCCAAAGATTGTGAAAGGTTTGCATTTACCTTGCCAGCCGTCAATCATCAGGAACCAGATGCTAGATAGCAATGGAAAGTGCTACCACAAGGAATGCTAAGCAGCCCAACTATGTGCCAATGGCACGCTGCACAGATCTAAAACCTTTCCCACAAAGTTTCCCACAAGCCTTAACTTTCCACTATATGTATTTTCCACTACATACTTTTATCTGCTAAGACCAAAGACAAATCAATTGAAATGTATTATCTTTTAATACAAATTGTGCCCCAACATGGTATGATTATAGCACAGGAAAAAGTTAATATATTAGCCTTTGGCAATATTTTGGATTTCAGGTTGCTGAGCATACCATTAGACCTCAAAAAGTAGAAATTCACAAGGATACTCTTAAATCTCTCGATTTCCAAAAATTAATGGGAGACATAAATTGGTTATGTCCCACTGTTGGTATTTCCACTCATCAATTAAAGCATCTGTTTACAAAGCCGGGTGTAGTGGCTCATGCTTGTAATCCCAGTACTTGGGAGGCTGAGACCGGAGGATCCAGGTTTGCAGTCAGCTTCAGCTTAGTGAGGCCCTCTGCAACATAGTGAGACCTGTTTCAAACTAAAGAATACAAAAATAGGGCTGGGGGTGTAGCTTGGAGGTAGAATGCCCCTGGGTTCCATCCCCAGTTCCACAGGAAAAAAAACCCCACAAATAAATAAAGAAAGAAATAATAAAGCACCTGTTTACTACCCTTAAGGGGGATGCTGATCTTTTTTCACCCTGTTCGCTAACTAAAGAGGCCAAACAAGAACTAGAATTAATCAATCAAGCTATCTCCTCATGGCAGTTAAACAGAATTAATCTAGCCATACCTGTTGATATTTTTCCCTATGCCACACCTCCCAACAGCTTTAACTGTCCAGTATCAAAATCAATTACAGATACCTTAATGAATTTTTCTTCCCATTCTGGACACAAACACATAACACCATATCCAGAATTAATGGGTGCCATTCTTTTGCAAGCCAGGAAATGGATTTGGACCCTAACTGGACATGATCCAAATACTATCTACATTTCCATTCCCCTTAAAGCATTTTGGGAAGCTTGGAATCTTACCCTTACTATTAAAATTGCCTTGGTAGAGTATGTAGGAAATATAGAGTGTCATTAGCCCTCAGATAAAGTACTCTCTTTCTGGTTAAAATTCAGTGGATCTTGCCAAAGAAAATACAAGACTCTTCTTCATTGCTGAACAGTTCTCATGGATGGCTCCGGTCATACAGGGCAGACTGGTATTATTTCCAATGATGTCCAGGATATTCCTCCCCACAAAAGGCAGAATTTGGCGCTATTATCCTAGCTCTGTAAACCTTTCCCTCAGAACCCCACAATATTATCAATGATTCTTATTATGCTGTAAAAGTAACTCTCATCTTAGAAATAGCATTATAAAACCCACTTTACTACCTGAAATGTTCCAATTATTTCTTACCCTACAAATATTGATATAGCAGAGCGTTCACAAAATCTTCATCACACACCTTTGTTCCCATCTGATCTTTCAGGTCCCCTTTCTGAGGGCAATGCCCAAGTAGATAAATTAATAGGCATCTCCCAACTTGACATGGCATGAAAACTCAAGAGCTCTGAGCCACCAATTTGGCCTCACCCAAACTCAGGCCCAATAAATCTTATTCTCTTATGCTGTCAATCTCTGGGTGCCCCCATGCCAATTTCTGGGACATGCCCAAGGGGACTAAAAGCCAATGAGATTTGGCAAACGGATCTCACCCACATTCCCTGCTATCTCTCCTCCCCTTTGTCCATGTCTCCATTGACATATACTCAAAATTCATTCATGCATACACTCAAAATCCATTCCCTTAAAAGGAGAAACAGCTCATCATGCCATTCAATATTGTTTAAAATCTTTTGCTGCTATGGGTATACCGGCTATTATTAAAAAAGATAGTGGGCCAGTATATACTAGTAAAACATTCCAATTCTTCTTCAACACTCAGGACATAAAGCATATTACAGGAATTCCATATAACTCACAAGGACAAGGCATTATTGAGCAAGCTCATGGTACTCTTAAAACCATGTTGTTAAAACAAAACAAAGAGCCAGGTGTGGTGGCGCATGCTTGTAATCCCAGTACTTGGGAGGCAGAGACCGGAGGATCCTGGCTCGCAGCCAGCCTCAGCTACTTAGTGAGGCCCTCAGCAACTTCATGAGACCCGGTTTCAAAATAAAGTATAAAAAATATAGGGCCGGGGGTGTAGCTCGGAGGTAGAACGCCCCTGGGTTCAATTCCTGTTACCACAAACAAAAACAAAAACAAAACAAAACAAAACAAAACAAAACAAAATGGGGAATACTCAGAGGTAAACAATCCACTATCAATAGAATAAATACGGCACTCATGACCTTAATTTTTTTCTTCTTTTGGTGGTACTGGGGATTGAACCCAGGGGCATTCTACCTCCGAGCTACACCCCAGTCCTATTTTTTATTCTTTGTTTTTGAAACAGGGTCTCACAAAGTTGCCGAGGGCCTCACTAAGTGTCTGAGGCTGGCCACATATCTGTGATCGTCCTGTCTCAGCTTCCCACATACTGGAAATACAATAAATATGCCCAGCTCCAATTTTTTTCAGTTTATCAGAGGATACACTCACAGATGCACAAGACATTGGCAAACAAAGGGACCTATAAAGCCTGCTCCCCTGGTTTGGTGGAAAGATGTTATGGAAGGACCATGGGAGGGACCTGTAAGCCTGTTAGCTTGGGGATGGGGTTACAGATGTGCTTTGTTACAGGAACAACCTCATTGGCAGCCAATACAGTACATTAAGCCCTACAATGGCAGAGGACCTAATTCCAAAAATGCAACAAATGGAATTGGAGGAGCCCAGTCCCCGGGAGCTGCTCACATTTATACTCCTGACAGCAGTAATGCCGCCGAGACCAGCTCTGCTGCCAGAGCTGCCCCAAACACAGAGAGCCTCAGATGTCACCTGAGGAATGATTAAGAAGCAGACTCACAGAGCTGAGATGGTGATGGCTATGACTGGCCAAGCTCACAGTCCTGACACATTATTTTTAGCAATGCTGGCAGTTACCACCTGCTCGGTAGGCCCTGGAGTAAATACTGAGGTGCCCTGTTATTTGTAATGGACCCCCTTTAAGGGGATCTAGTACATGGCATGACCTTCCATTCCCCATATTTAACAATGGAACCAGTGGATGGGAGGGGTAGAAAAATTAGAAGAAATTTCAACTGATGACCAATAGTTATCCCAAAATTTGTCTCAGCAAAATTTGTCTTTTTGGGCCACCACATTTCCACTGTGTATGGGCCATAGCTCTTACTGTTTACAACCTAAAAGTCAGATGTGGCTGCATCTTAACACTAATAAAAATAAGACTACCTTTCTTTCAATGGACACTTACCTACATGGTAACCAAAGTACAAAAATATGTGTAGACCACACATGCCAGTGTGTGTAGTAAACCCTGATGTACATCCTGAAATTGCAGAAGTAAATTGGGAAAGCTGTAGAGGATCTCTAGGAAAAATAACTCACATTCATAATTTTACTATCACGGACTGGGGGCCCCATTCCTGGCTCCATAATAGACATAATCATACACTGGCAGTTTGTTCTAATTTTTCCTCAGGCTTAGGTGTATATAGTAATGATTCCATTACCTGGCGTTATGGAGGTCTGTCCCTACCCCAGCCTCAACCAGAAAGGAGGCCAAAGAAATCCACTCTTTGGAAACTTGGCTATGTCTGGCATAATTTGATAGTCTGGACTACCAGCATTCAAAATTCTTCCAGTACAACTAAATTACAATTTCATGGCCCAAATCTAACTCATTCTGTATGAGTTCTCACCCCCTATCCTTATGCTTTTCTCAAGGAAGACCTTAATATTATTCAAGAAAACTCCATTTTTTTCATATTACTTGTAATAGCTGTGCATACATGCTTTGCTTAAACACTCATACTAACTTTTTGGGCTCAATATTAACTATGTGCCATAAGCCTTATGCTTACATACCTGTAAATATGACAGCTAAGTGGGAAGACTCAAAAGGCCTTATCTCTTCTGATGGAGGTCTTTGATGTGAGGACTAAATATTTTATGGCCACCTTCATAGCTTTTTATTGTGGCTTCCATCATTATTTTAACAACAGCATCTGCTGTCACAGCAGCTATTGTTCAATCTACACAAACCACAACCTATGTAAATAATGACATAAAAAATGTTACCATGGAGCCAGCGTGGTGGCGCACGCTTGTAATCCCAGTACTTTGGGAGGCGGAGACCGGAGGATCCTGGTTCGCGGCCAGCCTCAGCCCTCTCTCTCTCTCTCTCTCTCTCTCTCTCCCTGTCTCTCTCTCTACCTAGTGAGGCCCTCCGCAACTTCGTGAGACCCGGTTTCAAAATGAAGTATAAAAAAAAAAAAATAGGGCCGGGGGTGTAGCATGGAGGTAGAACGCCCCTGGGTTCAATCCCCAGTACTGCAAAAAAAAAAAAAAATGTTACCATGGCATTTAAAACTCAACATATTATTGTACAAAAAGTGTACTCCAGATTATAACTTTTGGAAATGGCCACTACTTGGTTAGGTGACCAGGTTGAAGCTATAAAAATAAGATAGGTTCTTATCTGTGATTGGAAGTTTTCACATATTTGTGTGACCCTCATCCATGGGAGATTACACAACATACTTGGAGAAACATAAAAAAATTACTAATTGCTAATCATGACAATATTACCTTAGACATAGCCCATCTTCATAGCCAAATTTTAGAAACAATATCAGCAATCCAGCAGCATGATAAGGAAACTGACTGATTTGAACATTTATCAAAAGGCTTATAAAAGCTTAAGTTGCAGAAGGCCTACATTAAATCTGCGATCCTGTCTCAGTCTCCCAAGTACTGGGAATACAAGCGTGTGTCAACAAACTCAGCTCATATATACCATTTCTATGGCTTCTCTCCAGTGTGAATGATCTTGTGTCATCTAAGGGAAGAAAGGTATTTTAAAGCTTTCCCACACAGATTGCATTCACATGATTTCTCTCAAGCATGTACTTTTTCATGTTGTGTAAGAGCAGATGTGTGGAAGGCTTTCCCACACATGTGGCATTCACATCATTTCTCTCCAGTGTGTGTTCTTTCATGCACACGAAGATGAGTAGATCAGGTGAAGGCTTTCCCACACAGATGACATCCATGTGGTTTCTCACCAGTGTGTGTTCTACGATGTACACTAAGATCACCAGATTTGGTGAAGGCTTTCCCACACAGATGACATTTATATGGTTTTTCGCCAGTGTGTGTTCTCACATGTGCACTAAGAGTACAAGATTTGGCGAAGCCTTTACCACACAGATGACAGTCATATGGTTTCTCTCCAGTGTGTATGACAGTCATATGGTTTCTCTCCAGTGTGTATTCTCCAATGTGCACCAAGATGACTAGAATGGGTGAAGGCTTTCCCACAAAGATGGCATTCATATGGTTTTTTGCCAGTGTGTGTTCTCCCAAGTGCACTAAGAGTACAAGATTTGGTGAAGCCTTTACCACACAGATGACATTCATATGGTTTCTCTCCAGTGTGTGTTTTCCCATGTGCACTAAGATGACTAGATCGCCTGAAGCCTTTACCACACAGATGACATTCATATGGTTTCTCTCCAGTGTGTGTTTTCTCATGGGCACTAAGATGACTAGATCGCCTGAAGCCTTTGCCACACAGATGACATTTATATGGTTTCTCTCCAGTGTGTGTTTTCTCATGGGCACTAAGATGACTAGATCGCCTGAAGCCTTTGCCACACAGATGACATTTATATGGTTTATCTCCATTGTGTGTTTTCTCATGTGCACTAAGATGACTAGATTGCCTGAAGGCTTTCCCACACAGATGGCATTCATATGGTTTCTCTCCAGTGTGTGTTCTCTCATGTATCCTACAATCATAAGATGTACTGAAGGTTTTCCCACACAGATGACATTCATATGGTTTCTCACCAGTGTGTGTTCTCTCATGTCTTCTAAGTCGATAGGATGCATTGAAGGCTTTCCCGCACAGATGACATTCATATGGTTTCTCACCAGTGTGTATTCTCCCATGTGCACTAAGATTACTAGAGTGGGTGAAGGCTTTCCCACAAAGATGGCATTCATATGGTTTTTCTCCAGTGTGTGTTCTCTCATGTATCCTACAATCATAAGATGTACTGAAGGTTTTCCCACACTGGTGACATTTATATGGTTTCTCACCAGTGTGTGTTCTCTCATGTCTTCTAAGTCGATAGGATGCATTGAAGGCTTTCCCGCACAGATGACATTCATATGGTTTCTCACCAGTGTGTATTCTCCCATGTGCACTAAGTTGATTAGATTGGCTGAAGACTTTCCTGCACATGTGACATTCATATGGTTTATCTCCACTGTGTGTTCTCTTATGCCTACTATGACTACCAGATTTGCTGAAGGCTTTCCCGCACAGATTACATTTATATAGTTTCTCTCCAGTGTGAGTTTGTATCTGCACTCTAAAGACAGAAGTATGAATAAAGGCTTTCCCACATAGATGACATTTGTATGGCCTCTTCCCAGTCTGAGACATCTTCTGCTGTGGAAGAGCAGACAACTGACTGAGGGCTTGCCCAAATTCATGGCATTCATGCATATTCTCTCCAATATGAGTTCCCTTGTGTTCTGTAAGGGCAGAGACTTGAATAAAAGATTTACCACATGGATATCTTCCATATGGCTTCTCTGAAGAGCCAATAATCTCTTGATGGGTGAAACTGGAGCGATTCATGTAAAAAATTTCATCTTGTTTGGAAAAATGATACCCTATTGAATGTAAAAAGAAGAGTGGATTTTGAGTTTTGTGATAACAAATGTGCATTATCATCAAGTCAATTGAAGGTTAATGAGGAAAATAAGGAGAACCTAGGAAGCCCAGAAAACAGGTTAAAAAGAAAAAAACAGAAAACCCTTCAGTAGAGTACAATAAAATCTTCAATAACACATTCCAATGTGAAGAAAAAAGTAGTTATAAATGGGGTGTAATTTCTGTTTCTTTCATGTAATTACAAATTTCATGAAATTAACAGTGCTGTGATTAGTGTGTGTGGTTGCTAGGATATTCAAGATATTTGTTGATTGAAGGGCTTTTTTTGTTGGTACTGGGGATTGAACCCAGAGGCATTCTACCACCACGTTATACCCCCAACCCAATTTTTATGTCACTAAGTTGTGGAGGGCTTTGCTAAATTGCTGAGGCTGGCTTCAAACCTGAGATCCTCCTGTCTGAGCCTTCCAAGTACTGAGATTAAAGCATGCACCACCACACCCTACGTGAAAGGCTCTGTTTTTATGGACTCACCAAGGGAAACTAGATGGTTGGTGTTTTCTTCCATCACATCTCTGTACAGCTCTCTCTGGGATGTGCTCAACAGGGCCCACTCTTCCTTGGTAAACTTTATGGTTAAATCTTCAATGGTCACTGGCTCCTAAAACATCATGGACATTTCAGTTTAGACAGAACTATCAGGCAATTTTTCACAGTACAGGGTTGAGATAACATTACCCACAGAGAGGAAACTTGGATATATATGGAGATTAAAATGTGTTTTTGGAACTAGTACCTTCACTTTCAGTGCAAAGCACACATATACTTTCCAGAAACACAGAGACATAGACACCCTGAATTCATGTAATTTATAAGAAAGATATTTTGCACACATTGTATTTTATGAAAACAGAAACTTTTGTAAAGACTAGAAAGTATGAGTTTCAGACATTTGAATATAAAATGTGCACTTGAAAAATTTTAAACTAAAACTCACTTCTTTACTCAATTTTTTTTTTTTTTGTACTGGGAATTGACCTAGGTGAAATCTACCTCTGAGCAACCCACCAGGCCCTATTTTATTTTTTGTTTTGAAACTGAGTCTTGCTAAGTTGCTGAAGCTGGCCTCAAACCTTCAATTCTCCTGCCTCAACTTCCCAAGTAATGTGATATCAGGCATCTGCCATCATGCCTAGCTTGTATTCATCTTAAGTAACTTTAAAAATGCATCATGAGGCAAACCATAACACTGACATGCCACATTTAAACCATGCCGTAAAAGTACCTCAGTATCCAGATCTATGAAATGGTTTAATAAATTTTCATTAGTGTTGAAAGGAAAAATCAAATTTTTTATACTTAAGAAAGGACAGCAATAGCAATGTAGTGATACTCTTGGCAACCTGGCAAGACTCTGTTTCAAAATAACAAATAAAAAAGGATGGAAGTGTAGCTCAGAGGTAGAATTCCCCTGGAATCATTCCCTAGAACCATCACAAAAAGAAAAAAACATGCCTTATAAGCCACTGGTCTGTAATGAGGTAAAGAATAGAGAACCTTGAAGCAATACCCAAAATTCTTGGGAACTGAAAAAGTTTCACATATCTTAGTTCACATAAGTAAAGTTAATATCCACTGGATCACTGGATGTGACTCAGGTGTTCAGAATAAGGTTCAGGATGCACAGTCCAGCAGCATAAGCCAGTGCCTCTGAGACACGTGCACTGCAGGAGACTCCTAGCCTGACAAGTCCTGAGGTGACACCTCTCATTCTCAATTTTCCATGAAAATTCCAAACACTACTCATTAATGTCTCTATAGTATCTTGAGCTTGTCTCCTTTCCAAATATAAAAAATACCTCATTTTTTCATCTGAGTTTTTAAAAAATTCCCAGCACTTCAATTTTATTCTAACTACTATACTTGCTTCCTTAATATCCTCATAATGGCACTCCCCAATTAAGTAAATATACCTTCCTATGCACAATTTTCAGTTATAAAATTGAAGAAATGGTTAAGTATTGAGAGGTCAAAAATATTCTTAGGGAGAAGAATGACCATGAGTATTTTACACATCTTTTGTGACATTTCAAAAGTTCTTAAAATTAGAAGCTAAAATTGGAAAAAATAAATGATTTCAAATATCTTAACTTGCCTAACACCCTCTCTTTTTCCCTCTACAGTACACAGATCTCCAAAACATGTGGCATGTAGTTGATTGAGGTCACCTGCAGAAACGTCTGCCTCCCTGCTGGGCTGTCATGTTCTCTTCACTCATATCTGTGACCTGCACTCACCACAATCTTAAACCCAGAGCAGAGAACAGCATGGTTGAGGAGTCAAATATTGTCTAATGAGCCCATGCAGTCAGTGATAAACAAAAATTCTTCAGTGTTTTCATTAAGGACACAACCATAATGAGTAATAGAGTGTATTCATGTCATCTTAGAGAGTAGATAAGCATCATGCATGATAAGCTCCCCAGAGTTCTACTTACAGGAACACCTCCTGCTTGCACTTGCAACTTGGCATCTACTGTCAATAAGGGTGTAATTTCAAGAGAAAAAGGAATTCTCTGCTCACCAGTGCATACATTGTAATTAATTCCGTTTCCTGCTGTCTTCCTCTGTGTTTCCACTGACACAGGAGAATCTGTGACTGAAGAAAGAAATCATGAGACTTCAATCTTGTGCACAATTTCTACACCACCAGTCATGAAGTCCCAGGCATTCACTACTGGGTAAACTCACCTCCAAAAAAAATTAAATAATAAATTAGGTACACTGTAAGAGAGACAGGCACTGTGCTCTCCTTTATACCTCAAGGTCAAATTAAAAGGGCTATGACTGTTATTATTAATAGATGACAAAATTGAGTTATCTTATGGAGAAGAACATAATAGCTTTGAGTTTCCCAAGTGAATTGGCCCATGGAGACCAGAGTGATTCAATCCCCCCCATTCCAAAACATGTGGATTGCTGCTTCACACCACATGCAGATTTTTGTTTCTGTCTGTAGGTAAATATGGTGAAATTATTCAGATTTCATTATTTTTGCTTCATTTGACAACAATGGTTCACCAATATCCATCAGGATTCCCCACCCCCACCCCAGAGCCTCACTCACTTTCAACACTCCCTCAACCATGAGTTAGATCCACCCAACCATCATGGACTCAAGTAAGGATCTGTCTCATAAAGAAAGGAATCTACTCAGGCCGTTATTTCACATGGAGGGATCAATAGAACCCATTCTGCTGATCAAGCCCTTAACATCTCCTGCATCAGAAAGTACCAGGAATAGCTGTGCATACTGGTGCAGGCCTGAAATTCCAGTAAATGGGACACTGAGACAGGAGGATCACATGTTTGAGGACAACCTCAGTAATCTAGCAAGACTCTCAGCAACCTAGTGAGACTGTGTTTAAAAAAAACTGAAGCCGAGTGTGGTGGCGCACGCTTGTAATCCCAGTACTTTGGGAGGCGGAGACCGGAGGATCCGGGTTTGCGGCCAGCCTCAGCTCGCTCTCTCTCTCTCTCTCTCTCTCTCTACCTAGTGAGGCCCTCTGCAACTTCGTGAGACCCGGTTTCAAAATAAAGTATAAAAAAAATAGGGCTGGGGGTGTAGCGCGGAGGTAGAACGCTCCTAGGTTCAATCCCTGGTACCGCAAAAAAAAAAAAAAAAAAAAACTGAAAAGAGGCTGGAGGTGCAGCTTGAAGATAGAATGCCCCTGGGTAAAATTTTCAATACCACAAAAAAGAAAAGAGTGCCAGGATTGCCTGGGTCATAATGTTACTGTCATGTACTGTCACAGTTATTCAGGTCAAGGATGTTCAGAAATGCTGTTTATACAACATGACTGGGGATTAGGAAGAAATCCAGTTGATCCATACTAAAGTGGGAGATGAAACTTTTGAAATCATCTTTTCTATTAGTTTTCATTAGCTGCAATGCCCCTGCTTTCAAATACAGAAATGCCCATATGAGGGAGACGAGAAGCCTCTATAAATTGCCTTGTCTTCCTTAAAACATCAACAATAATCAATTGAATTTCATGAAAAAATGATAATGCATCACAAATAAAAGTAGATTTCACTCACCCATTTGAACCTAATATCAGAAAAGGAAGGGTAATTTTATAAAATTTAATTCTGTGATTATGGATTTTCATATATTCATTTTTTTGCGGTATCAGGGATTGAACCCAGGGGCATTCTACCTCCGGGCTACACCCCCAGCCCTATTTTTTATTCTTTATTTTGAAACAGGGTCTCACTAAGTTGTGGAGGGCCTCACTAAGTAGCTGAGGCTGGCCGCGAACCCAGATCCTCCAGTTCATATGTTCATTTAAGATTCATAATCCTTATGAATCTTAAAGGAAACCTTTCAGATACCTTTTTTCCCTTTAATGACACAAGATGACTCACACTGGAAAGAAGTCATAGACATGTCATCTCTGAGCTGGATGTGTTGATGCACACTTGTCATCCCAGTTGTTTGGAGGCTGAGACAAGAGGATCGTAGGTTCACAGTGTGCTTCAGCAACTTAGCGAGGTCCTCCAAAACTTAGTGATACCCTGTTTCAAAATAAAATAATAAAGTAGGGCTGGGGGTGAGTCTCAGAGGCTGAATGCCTCTGGGTTCCATCCCCAGTAAAAAAACACACACACAAACACACACACAGTAATGTCATCTATGTGAGAAAGTTTTTACTAATACATTTTTTCTCTAGAATACAGAGTAGAACTTACACTAGAGAAAAACTGGGAAAGCTTTCAGTTGATTTGTCTTAGCGACTATCAGAGAACCCCACAATGAAAATATATATATACATATATATATAAATTGTTTTTTGCCATACCAGGGATTGAACGCGGAGGGCCTCACTAAGGAGAGAGAGAGAGACAGAGAGACAGACAGACAGACAGGGAGAGAGAGAGCGAGAGAGCTGAGGCTGGCCGCGAACCCGGATCCTCTGGTCTCCGCCTTCCAAAGTACTGGGATTACAAGCGTGCACCATCACGCCCGACCTGAAAATAAATTATAAGAAAGTAAAAAAAAAAAAAAAAAAAGCCGTGGTGGCGCACACTTGTAATCCCAGTACCTGGGAGGCTGAGACTGGAGGATCCGGGTTCGCGGCCAGCCTCAGCTACTTAGTGAGGCCCTCTGCAACTTCGTGAGACCCGGTTTCAAAATAAAGAATAAAAAATAGGGCCAGGTGTAGCTCGGAGGTAGAATGCCCCTGGGTTCAATCGCTGGTACCGCAAAAAAAAAAA
>PVJS01048152.1:0-15160 GCA_004027185.1 Glis glis
ATCTGGGTTCGCGGCCAGCCTCAGCTCTCGCTCTCTCTCTCTCTCTCTCTCTCCCTGTCTCTCTCTCTCTCTCCCTGTCTTTCTCTCTCTCTCTCTCTCTCTCTCTCTCTCTCTCCCTGTCTTTCTCTCTCTCTCTCTCTCTCCCTGTCTCTCTCTCTCTACTTAGTGAGGCCCTCTGCAATTTCGTGGGACCTGGTTTCAAAATAAAGTATAAAAAAATAGGGCCGGGGGTGTAGCGCGGAGGTAGAACGCCCCTGCGTTCAATCCCCGGTACCGCAAAAAAAAAAAAAAATAAAGTCCCTCTTGTATCCTGACTACTCTCTAGCTTCCACACATGAGAGAAAACATATGACCCTTCACTTTCTGTGACTGGCTAATCTCACCGAACATAATGTTCTACAGGTCCATCCATTTTCCTGTAAATGACATAATTTTGTTCTTCTTTATTAATGACTAGAATTCCATTGTATGTATATGTCCATCCATGTGTTGATGGACACCTATGTTGGCTCCATGATTTGGCTGTTGTGAATTGTGCTGCTATAAACATGGATATGCATGTGTCGCCATAATATTCTGAAACCCTTTTGCTTTCTCACCAGGCTGTTTGTCATTGTCCTGATTGCCATCAGCATCCTATGGGTCCCGTTGGTAGAGGTATCTCAAGGTGGACAGCTGATCCATTACACAGAGTCGATTTCTAGCTACCTAGGGCCACCGATTGCTGCCGTCTTCCTGCTTGCAATCTTCTGTAAACGAGTCAACGAACATGTAAGTGGACACTGCAAAAGTTTTTTCCTGCTTGAGTGAAAAAAGGTTTTTTTTTCCACTGGGGTAACAAAAGCATTTTTTCTACCCTGTTTATACAACTCAAGGCCCACCTCCATTTCAGTTATGGCCAGTCACAATTTCTTATCCTTACTGGAGTATGAAGATATTTTACATTTATATTCTATATTCAGAGTACAGTCTATACATTTTTTTTCTTTGTGATGCTGGGAATTGAACCAAGGGGCATTCTACTTCTGAGCTACACTCTCAGTCCAATGATGATGATGATGATGATGATGCTGATGATGATGATGATGATTCTGGAAATTGAACCCAGGACACTCTACTTCTGAGCTACACTATACTCTCGGCCCTAATAGTAGTAGTAGTACTAGTAGTATACTGGGGATTGAACCCAGGGGCATTCTACCTCTGAACTATACCCCGAGCCCTACTTTATTTTTTATTTTGAAACAGGGTCTTGCTAAGTTGTGGAGGGCCTCTGCTAAGTTGTTGAGGCTGGCCTCGAACATGCAATCTTCCTGTCTTGGCCTCCCAAGTACTGAGATTACAGGCATGCACCACTATACCCACCCAGTCTTTACATTTCTTATAAAATTATGTACATATGTGCTACTGTGCTAAGGAATATGAGTTTGGGCAACAGACTGTCAGGGTTCCAATTATGGCTCTGCCACTAATAGAATCAAATCCCTCACTCTGTGTAAAATGAAGACAATGATATTGCCTGCCTTAAAGGATTGCTATGAGTATTAGATGAAATACAATATATTGAATGCTTAGAAGAAAACCTACCACAAGTAAAGATTCAAAGTATATTAATTGGTCAGGCATGGGTGGCAGAGGCTAGCCTCAGCAACTTAGGGAGACTGTTTCAAAATAAAAATAATACTTGGGTGTGGTGGCACAGGCCTGTAATCCTAGTACTTGGGAGGTTGACACAGGAGGACCGCATGTTCAAGGTCAGCCTCAGCAACTTAGTGAGACCCTGTTTCAAAATTAAAATTAGGCTGGGGGTATATCTCAGAGGTAGAAAATATGTTAATTGCTATTATGATATAAATAATTGTTCATATACATTTAATCCTTTAGTTGTTCCTGGGCATTAGTCTTATTACAATTTGCAGATGTGAAACAGGTGAAGAGTAGTCAATGTCTCTGTGTTTTCCACATGTAACATCACTTTGGTGAGTGAAGTCTTATGATTCAGACTCGGTATTCCTCCAACAAAGCCCACACTCTTAATCTTCATGCAATCTAGAGTTCCTAAAACATAGCATCCTGAGCAGGGGAGCAAGGGGCACATGTTTCCAACCACCATAAATTTCTCAGAGAAAATAAACACCTTCAATTGTCAAGAGCATAACAGAACTCTCAAAACTACTTAATATCAGCTCTTCAAATTGTGCAATATAAATCATAGTTCTATTTATTCTACAAAATAAATCACAGCTTTAATCTATCTCTAAAGTTTTAGGCCCAGCGTGGTGGCGCACACTTGTAATCCCAGTACCAGAGGATCCGTGTTCGCGGCTAGCCTCAGCTACTTAGTGAGGCCCTCCACAACTTAGTGAGACCCTGTTTCAAAATAAAGAATAAAAAATAGGGCTGGGGGTGTAGCTCGGAGGTAGAATGCCCCAGGGTTCAATCCCCAGTACCGCAAAAATAAAATAAAATAAAAATAAAAATAAAGTTTTAGTCAAGAGAAAAACCTCAGCTTCAGTCAGTGTGGACAGTAACATCCTGGAATTGGAGAGTTAATAGTGCGATGGTTCCTGGGCATGGTGGTGCATACCTGTCATCTCTGTACTAGGGAGGCTGACACAGGAGGGTCAATATCAACACATTAGAGATGTCTTCAGTAGCCTAGAAACCCCCTACTTCAAAATTTTAAAAAATATGCTGGGCGTGGTGGTGCACACTTGTAATCCCAGTACTTGGGAGGCTGAGACAGGATGATCACAGGTTCAAGGACAGCTTCAGCAAGTGGTGAGACTCTCATCAATCTTGTGAGACCCTGTTTCAAAATAAAAAATAGAAATGCTAGGGGTGTAGCTTTAGAGGTAGAATGCCCCTGGGTTCAATCCCCAGTACAAAAAAATGACAACAGTGCAATGGTATTCCAGGACCACAAAGAGCTACATCCCTCTCATTAAAAACACCCATGGGCAATGTTCCCTATTTTGGTAAGCTTTGCTCAGTTTTGACCCTTTGTTGGTCCTTAGTTAAGAAGGCAGGCAGGATGATAACTATCATGCATTTGAATGAGCACCTCTTATTTTCTAAACACTCTGATTTCATTCTTGTTTCTTTTGCAGGGAGCATTCTGGGGTCTAATGGTTGGACTCATGATGGGCCTTATTCGCATGATTGCAGAGTTTGTCTATGGCACAGGGACCTGCTTGGCTGCCAGCAACTGTCCCAAGATTATCTGTGGAGTGCACTATCTGTACTTTGCCCTCATTCTCTTCTTTGTGTCTCTTCTGGTCGTCCTAGGAGTTTCCCTCTTAACGAAACCCATTCCTGACGTCCATGTGAGTACTGTGAAAAGGCTATATGCTCTTTGTGAAACATGAGTTGTCTTCTGAAACTATAATTTCTATATAAGACTGAGGCCAATGGGATCCTTGCATCACTAGAATTAGAAGAACCCTAAGAGATTATCATCCACTCATCCAACTGCACAACAATGTGCACCCTCTATGTGCAAAACACCAGTGAATTCAGAGTAAGGGCTTAGGAAATGGGCATCCTGCTTTTAAAACTTCACAATGAGGCAAGAATGGTGGCACATACTCGCAGTCCCAGGACTTGGGAGGCTGAACAGGAGGATCACAGGTTCGCGGCCAGCCTCAGCATCTTAGTGAGGCCCTCCGCAACTTAGTGAGACCCTGTTTCAAAATAAAAAGTAAAATAGGTCTGGGAGTGGAGCTCAGAGGAAGAATGCCCCTGGGTTCCATCTCCAGTACCACACACAAACACACACACACACACACACACACACACACACACACACACACACAGAGAGAGAAAGAAAGAAACAGAGAGAGAGAGAGAAACCTAACTTCGCAATGCAGCTGGTATATAAATCTGTGATAGAGTACCAGGAAGAGAATAATTAGTGTTGCCCAAGAGACTGAGAAAGACTTAACAACAAAGATGGCATTTGGGCCTCTTTAGGGGAGAGTAGAATTTCATATCCAGTATGAACATTGGTACACAGTTTTTGTGGGAGTTTTTTATTTTGTTTTGTTTTGTTTTTTACACTACTGGGGATTGAACCCTGAGGCATTCTACCTCCAAGTTACGTCTCCAGTACTTTTTTATTTCTTATTTTGAAATAGGGTCTCACTAAATTGCTGAGGCTGACCACAAACCTACGATCCTCCTGGCCCAGCCTCCCAAGTACTGGGATTACAGGCATGCACCAACCACTCCTGGCCAGAGATTTTTTTAAGTGGTAACAAGGGCCAGGAAGAGGAAAAATAGAATAGTGAGATATATTTTTTCTTTCAAATCGATAAATATACAATATATGAATAATATCTAGTGTTGGTGAGGATTTAGGAAATTCCCACAGTCCTGAATTGTTAGCATATGATTTTTATAATTTTTAAGATATCATAGAGCAGTATTTATCATTTTTTAAATTACCATACCTTGTGAGTCACTAATCCCACTTTTAGAAACTTATGTAGAAATATTTGTATAAGTATGAAAACTATGTATAAACATTTTCTCTGCAAAAATTTCCTAGAAGAAAAAAATAGAAATCTAGAAAAATTGGGAGACAATCCAGCTTTTCATTACTAAGGGAATGAGCACACAGTGCTACTGCATTGAATATTATGCATCTGTTCAAAAACATGAGAGAGCCAGGCAAGGTGGCACATGCCTGTAATCCCAGTACTTGGGAGATTGAGACAGAAGGATCACAGGTTCAAGACCAGCCTCAGCAACTTAGCAAGAGCCTCAGCAACTTAGCAAGACCCTGTTGCAAAATAAAAAATAAAAATGCCCAGGGGTATACCAAAAGGAAGAATGCCCCTAGATCCAATCCCCACTATTAAAAAAATAGCTTGGCATGGTACCACATATCTGTAATCCAAGTACTTGGGAATCTGAGACAAGAGGAGCTCAGTTAAGAGGACAGCATCAGCAATGTAGTGAGACTCAGTAACCTAGCAAGACCCTATTTCAAAAAAAAAACAAAAACTAAAAAGGACTGTGGGTGTAGATCATAGGTAGAATGTCCCTGGGTTCAGTTCCTAGTACAATAAATAATAGGAGACCTGAGAGAGGTTTGGAGTTGGGTTAGAAAAGGCATATGTAAGGGTGTAAACTGCAAGTGAAAATCAAGAAAAAATATTAACTGAACATGAGGGATGCAGAAATAGAACTTAGGAAGACATCTGAAAAGTAATAGAACTAACCACTAGTCAGTAGAGGAGAGAAGGGGAAGGAGGGGAGGACAAGTGACTTTAGAGGAGAAGAAGAGGAGGGGCAGGAATGAGGGAGGCCATATGATAATAGAAGAGAGGATGGGAAGGAGGAAAGGAGAGAGGGAGGTCAGATGACAGTAGAGGACAGGAAGGGGAAAGAGAGGATAGGTGACAGTAGAGGAGAGGAGGACAGAGGGAGGCCAAGTGACTGTAGAGGAGAGGAAGAGAAGGAGGGAAGGGCAGAAGGAGGACAGGTTACTGTACAGGAGAAGAGAAGGAGGGGGTTACAGAGGGAGGACAGGTGACAATGGAGGAGAGATGGGGAAAGCAGGGAGGACAGGTGATAGTAGAGGAGTGGAAGAGAAGGAGGGGAGGACAGAGAGAGGCCAGGTGACAGTAGAGGAGAGGAATGGAAGAAAAGGGAGCACAGAGGGAGGCCAGGTGACAGTAGTATGGGAAGGGGAAGGAGAGGATGACAGAGGGAGGACAGGCAACTGTGTAGGAGAGGAAGGGAAGGAGGGGATGACAGAGGGAGGCCATGTGACAGTTGAGGAGAGGAAGGGAAGGAGCTGATGACAGAGGGAGGACAGGTGACAGTAAAGGAGAGGAAGGGAAGGAGGGGAGGACAGGTAACAGTAGAAGAGAGAAGGGGAAGGGAGTACAGAGCAAAGCCAGGTGGCAGTTGAGGATAGAAAGAAAAATATGGGAGGTGAGAGGGAGGACAGGTGACAGTGGAGGAGAAGAAGGGGACAGAGGGAAGGACATAGGGAGGACCAGTGATAGTAGGGGAGAGGAAGGGAAGGCAGGGAGGAGAGGTGACTCTAGAGAGGAGGAGAAAGAGGATAGGCCAGAGGGAGGACAGGTGACAGTAGAAGAGATGAAGGAAAGGAGAGGAGCCGGGCATGGTGGTGCACGCTTGTAATCCCAGTACTTGGGAGGCTGAGACAGGAGGATTGCAGGTTCACGGCCAGTCTCAGGTACTTAGTGGCCAGCCTCAGCTAGTTAGGCCATCCGCAACTTAGTGAGACCATTTCAAAATAAAAAATAAAATAGGGCTGGGGGTGTAGCTCACAGGTAGAATGCCCCTGGGTTCAATCCCCAGTACCAAAAAGGGGGGGAAAGGAAAGGAGGAGAGGACAGAGAGAGGAGAGGTTAGTGTAGGAAGGGAAGGAGGGGGGATAGAGGGAGGCCAGGTGACTCTAGAGGAGAGGAGGAGAAAGAGGGTAGGCCAGAGGGAGGACAGGTAACTTTAGAAGAAAGGAAGGGATGGAGGGGAGGACAGAAGGAGACCAGGTGACAGTAGAGGAGAGGAAGGGAAGGAGGGGAGGATAGAGGGAGGACAGGTGACAGTAGAGGAGAGGAAGGAAGGAGGGGAGGATAGAGGGAGGACAGGTGACAGTAGAGGAGAGGAAGGGAAGGAGTGGAGGACAGAGGAAGTCCAGGTTACTGTAGAGGGAAGGAAGAGGAGGGGAGGACAGAGAGAAGACAGGTGACAGTGAAGGAGAGAAGGGGAAAACGGGGAGGACAGGTGATAGTAGAGGAGAGAAAGAGAAGGGGGAGGACAGAGGGAGGACAGGTGACAGTAGAGGAGAGGAAGGGAAAGAGGAGAGGACCAAAGTAGGACAGATGACAGTGGAGGATTGGAAAAGAAGGAGGGGAGGACAGAGGAATGTCAGGTTACTGTAGAGGAGAAGAAGAGAAGGAGGGGATTACAGAGGGAGGCCAGGTGACAGTAGAGGAGAGAAGGGGGGAAAGGGAAGGACAGATGGCAGTAAAGGAGAGGAAGGGAAGAAAGGAGAGTGCAGAGGAAGACCAGGTGACAATAGAGAAGAGGAAGTGAATGAGAGGACAAATGATTGTAGAGGAGAGGAATAAAATGAGGGGAGGACAGAGGGAGGCAAGGTGACAGTAGAGGAGAGGATGAGAAGGAGGGGAGGACAGAGGGAGGACAGGTGACAATAGTGGAGAGGAAGGGAAGGAGCACAGGACAGAGGGAGCCACGTGACAGTAGAGAAGGGGGAAAGAGGAGAGGACTGAGGTAGGGCAGGTGACACTAGAGAATTGGAAGTGAAGGAGGGGAGGACAAAGGAAGGACAGTGACAGTAGAGGAGAGAAGGGGAAAGAGGGGAGAACAGAGGGAAGCCAAGTGACAGTTGAGGCTATAAAGGGAAATAGGGGAGGTCAGAGGGAGGACAGGTGACAGTAGAGAAGGGAAAAGAGGGGAGGACATAGGGAGGACGGGTGACAGTAGAGGAGAGGAAGGGAAGGCAGAGAGGACAGAGGGAGGACAGTAGAGGAGAGGAAGGGAAGGAGGGATGGATAGAGGGAGGCCAGTTGACAGTAGAATAGAGGAAGGGGAAAGAGGGGAGGACATGTTACAGTAGAGAGGAAGAAAAGGAGGGGGGAGGACAGAAGGAGGCCAGGTGACAGTATAGTAGGAAGGGGAAGGAGGGGAGGACAGAAGGAAGAAATGTGACAGTAGAGGAGAGAAGGGGAAAGAGGGGAGGACAGGTGACAGTAGAGGAGAGAAAGGGAAGGAGGGGAGGATAGCAGGAGTCCCAGTGACAGTAGAGTAGAGGAAGAGGAGGGGAGGACATAGGGAGTCCACGTGATAGTAGAGCAGAGGAAGAGGAAAAGAAGGGAGGGCAAAGGGAGGCCTGTTAACTCCATAGGAGAGGAAGGGAAGGAGAGGAGGACAGATGAAGGCCAGGTGACAGTAGGGGAGAGGAAGGGAAGGAGGCGAGGACAGATGGAGGCCAGGTGACAGTAGGGGAGAGGAAGGGAAGGAGGCAAGGACAGATGGAGGCCAGGTGACAATAGAGGAGAGGAAGGGAAGGAGGCGAGGACACAGGGATGAGAGGTTAGTGTCAAGGAGAGGAAGGGAAGTAGGAGAGGGCAGAATGAGGACAGGTGACAGTAGAGGAGAGGAAGGGAAGTAGGAGAGGGCAGAATGAGGACAGGTGACAGTAGAGGAGAGGAAAGGAAGGAAGGGATGGCTGAGGGAGGAGAGGTGACTGTAGAGGAAAGAAAGGGAAGGAAGGGACAGCTAAGGGAGGACAGGTGACAGTAGAGGAGAGAAGGGGAAGGAGGAGAGGACAGGTGACTATAGAAGAGAAGAAGGGAAAGAGGGAAGGACAAAGGGCAGACAGGTGACTGTAGAGGAGAGGAAGGGAAGGAAGGGACTGCTGAGGGAGGACAGGTGTCAGTGGAGGAGAGGAGGGGAAAGGGGGAGGAAGGTGATAGTAGAGGAGAGGAAGGGATGGGGGGAGGATAATGGGAGGACAGCTGACAGTAGATGGAGGAAGGGAAGGAGGAGAGGACAGAGGGAGATAACAGGCACTAAAACACAGTGATCTAGGAGGAGTAGGTTCTAGTTCTCCTCACATTTGGCTTACTATCATTTATAAATTTTATTTTATGTTTTATAAGAAAGTATAGCCGAGCCGGGCATGGTGGCACATGCTTGTAATCCCAGTACTTGGGAGGCTAAGACAGGAGGATCACCGGTTCGAGGACAGCCTCAACAATGTAGCGAGACTCTCAGCAACCCTGTTTCAAACTAAAAAATAAAATAGGGCTGGGGGTGTGGCTCAGAGGTAGAACTCCCCTGGGTTCAATCTCCAGTGCCCAAAAAAAAGTATAGCCGAGTAGTTTGAAGGTTTCTTACATAGAAAAATCATAAATGTTAGCTAAAAAGTTGGAGCATGCCTGTAATCCCATCACTTCGGAGGCTGGAACAGGAGGATCTCAGGTTTGAGGCTAACCTCAGCAATTAGGTTAGGCTTCAGCAACCTAGCAAGACCCTTTTTCAAAATTTAAAATTTAAAAATCAGGCTGAGGATGTATTTCAAGGGTAGAATGAAAGCCCTTGGGTTCAATTTCCAGTACCAAAAAAATGATAAATGTTTAACAAGATGGAAAAACTAATTACCTGATCTGATCATTACACATTGCACACATGTTTCAAGTTATCACTCTGTCCTTCAAAAATATGTACAATCAGGGATTGAAGATAGCGGAATAGAGGGAGACAGCATGTTTCAGGTGCTTCGAGACTCAGAACTCAACCAGCAGGAAGGCTGCTTGACAAGGAAAGAAAAGCAGCCCAAACTCAACAAAACAACAACACTCGAAACATGCAGTGGAATTGGAAGCAGAACAGAGACCATAGGACTGTAAAGAGCTCCACGTGTCTCATCTGGTGAGTGGAGAGCAGTGGAAGTGGCACCATCTTCTCCAGGCTGTGCCAGGGTTGGTGGCTGCCAGCACCTCACTTCCCAGAGACCTCCAGCGAAGAAGCACCAGATCCTTTTGAAACCAGCGACTACAGACCATCATCAAAATCAGTCGACTTCTCTCCATGCTCAAAAAAGACCCAACTACCCATATGGCCCAGCTAGATCCTGCAGCTGCAGCTGAACCCATCTCTCCCTGCGGGGACCCAAGCAGCACTCAGCAAGACTGTGAGTTAACGAGCCATCCCAGCGGGAGACCACCCTGCGTGACCACAGGGACTTGCATGGCAATGAACAGACTCACCTAGTCTGTGAGTTTGCAAATCACCCCAGTGGAGGTGGGGGTGGGGTCTATAGTCAGACACAGCAGAATGTGAATTAGCAGACAGCCCCTAGGGACATTTGGGCAGGAGGGACCTAGAGTCACAGTTCACCATGCGCTTGCAGGGTCTCCAGCAATCATGACAGGAGAGCCAGCCATGGTGTCTGTGGGGTGAAATAACTCAGCCTACCAAGTTGCAGGCTTGGAAAGCTATAAACTCATGCCCAGCCATGTTTGGGCACTATAAGCACCAACGCCAGAGGCCAACAAGGGCTCATGTGATCGCAGCCGCTCAGAGCAGCAGTGATGTCTCTGGGACTAAATAACTGAGCCACCCAAGTCCCAGCCTCTCCCTGCCAGAGCTTGTGCCCTGAAAGTAGGGAGGCCAGGGGCCATCAGGGGCATGTGATCACAGCTACAGGCTGGAAACTCAACACTCTCTCCACCCTCAGAGTTTGTGACTGGCATGCATTCATGCCAGTGACTGACAGTGCTCCACCTGATTGTAAACAGCAGATCAGCGACGGTATCCCAGGGGCCATCAAAGCTCAGTGAGTCAGGCCACAAGCTCAGAAAATAGCAATCACTGGCCCTGCTACCTTAGGCCCACTGGCCACAGAGACTAGAGGTCAGCACTCTGCAGTTTAACAGGTTCACAATTAGCAGAGTAGCGGTCATATCTGTGGGGCATTAAATTCCAACCAGCAGGTGGCAGGCTCTGAACAGAACACCATAGTCTCTGACCCTACGGAGTTTGGGCCTGAAGAGCATGGCTGCCTGCAGCCAATCAGAGACTCCTGTTTGCCTGCACTAAGAACTATAACTAGTTAAAGAGGCCCGAGGGGACAAACTTGAAAGTATGAGACAGATGGTAGAGGCAAACATATACCCCCAGCATAGACCTTATTATAAAGGGATAACAAATAGGTACAGGACTCACACACAAAGAAGAAGAAGATGCCAAGACAACAGAAATACACACCTGAGAACTCTGAAAATATAAGAATGAGGAACAGTGAGGAAACAATAAACTCCCAAAACTCAACAGCAAGGGAGATCATCAATACTGATCTTCAGGAAATGCCACAAGGGTAATTCCAAATTTTTATCTTCAATATGATACAAGGCCTCAAAGAAAGTGAACAGGAAATGAAAGGGCATATCAATAAAGAAATTGAGGCCCTAAGAAAGAACCAAAAAGAGGCTTTGAGCAAAATGAAGGAGTCAATAAATGAATTAAAGACCATAATAGAAACTACCTCTGGCAGGCTAGACCACGTGGAAAACAGTTCAAAACTGAAAACACAGTCAACAATATAGAGAAGACAATGCGACAACACGACCTGAGCATCGAAGAAATATGGATAATATGAAACGACCTAACTTAATGGATAATAGGCATTGAAGAAGGTCTAGAAGCACAAACCAAGGATATCAGAAACCTCTTCAGAACCAGGCATGGTGGCACATGCTTGTAATCCCAGTACTTGAGAGGCTGAGACAGGAGGATCACAGGTTCGCGGCCAGCCTCAGCAAATTTGTGAGGCCCTCTACAACTTCGTGAGACCTGTTTCAAAATAAAATAGGGCTAGGGGTGTAACTCAGAGAGAGAATGCCCCTGGGTTCAATCCCCAGTACCAAAAAATAAGAAAAGAAAAGAAAAAAAAGAAACCTCTTCAGAGAAATCACTTCAGAAAATTTTCCAAACACAGAAAAAGACTCGGACATCCACGTTCAGGAGACATTCAGAACGCCATCAAGACAAGATCAAAGAAGGACCTCCGCATGCCACATGAAAATCAAAATGACCAACATAGAGGCCAAGAAAAGAATCTTAAAAGCAGCAAGAACTAAAGAACGGGTGACATTCAGGAGCAAAACAAAAATCACACCAGACTTCTCAACCCAAGTCATGAATGCCAGGAGGGACTGGTATAAAGTACTCCAGACTCTGGAAGAAAACAACTTCCAACCAAGACTGCTATATCCAGCAAAGATATCATTCAAAATTGATGGAGAAATAAAAAACATTCCAAGACAAGCAGAAATTAAAAGAATTCATGACTATCAAGCCATGATAGTAAACATTTATGCCCCAAATGTGGGTGCACCCACTTTTGTAAAACAAACTCTTCAGGACATCAAGTCTCAAATTGAACCAAATACAATAATATTGGGAGACTTCAACACACCACCCACACCACTAGATCAGTCTTCCAGGCAAAAGATGAATAAAGACTCTTCAGGCCAAAAGAACACTGTAAACCAAATGGACCTAATAGACATATACAGAATATTTCAACCAACAACAGCTGAACACACGTTCTTCTCAGCTGCTCATGGAACCTTCTCCAACACAGACCACATCCTGGGCCACAAAGCAATCACCAGCATATTCAAAAAAATGTAATATAACTCCCTGCATCTTCTCAAATCACGATGAAATAAAAGTGGAAATCAACAACAGGAAGACCAAAAGAAATTACATAAATACATGGGGACTGAATGATACACTCTTGAATGAGGACTGGATGAGAGAAGAAATAAGGAGAGAAATAGAAAAAATTCCTAGAATTAAATGAAAATAGAGACACAACGTACCAAAATCTATGGGACACTTTGAAGGTTGGTGTTAAGAGGAAAATTTATAACACTGAGTTATAAAACAGAAATTCACCAAATAAACAACCTAATGACACACCTTAAGGACCTAGAAAAACAGGAACCATCTAATCCCAAAGCCAGGAGAAGGCAGGAGATAATTAAAGTTAGAGAAGAAATCAGTGAAATAAAGAACAACCCCCCAAAAAATACAAAGGACCAACAAAACAAAAACCTGGTTCTTTGAAAAGATTGACAACCCCCTAGCCAACCTAACCAAAAGAAAGAGAGAATCAACCCAAATTATTAAAATCAGAAATGAAAAAGGAGACATCAGAGGATCATCAGAAACTATTTTGAAAATTTATATTCCAATAAACTAGAAAACATTGAGGAAATTGACAGATTTCTAGACATATACAACCTACCTAAATTGAACCAAGATGTAGAAAACCTAAACTGACCAATAGCAAACAAAGAGATAGAAAGAGCAATAAAAGATCTTTACAACACCTTTAGAGAAGAACTAAACCCAGTACTTCCCAGTACTTCCCAAGTTAGTCCATGAAATTGAAAGAGATGGAATTCTTCCAAACTCCTTCTATGAGGCCAGTATCACCTTAATACCAAAACCAAATAAAGATACCTCAAGAAAAGAAAATTACAGACCAATATCATTGAACATAGATGCAAAAATTCTAAACAAAATACTAGCCATGTGCATTCAAAACCACATCAAGAAAATTGTACACCATGACCAAGTTGGTTTCATCTCAGGAAAGCAAGTCTGGTTCAACATATGCAAATCAAGCCAGGCGTGGTGGTGCACGCTTGTAATCCCAGTACTTGGGAGGCTGAGACAGGAGGATCCAGGTTCGCAGCCAGCCTCAGCTACTTAGTGAGGCCCTCCGCAACTTAGTGAGACCGTGTTTCAAAATAAAGAATAAAAATAGGTCTGGAGGTGTAGCTCAGAGGCAAAATGCCCCTGGGTTCAATCCCAGTTCTGCAAAAAAAAAAAAATACAACATATGCAAATCAATACATGTTATTCACCACATAAATAGAACTAAGGACAAAAATCATATGATCATCTCAATAGATGCTGAAAAAGCATTTGACAAAATCCGACACCCATTCATGTTAAAAAAAAACACTGCAGAAAATCAGAATAGAAGGAATATACCTCAGCATTATTAAGGCAATATACAATAAACCCAAAGCCAACATCATATTGAAAAAACTGTGGGAATTCTCTTTAAAATCAGGAACAAGACAAGGATGCCCACTATCACTACTCCTTTTCTACATAGTCCTCGAGACTCTTGCCAGAGCACTAAGATAAAAGGATATCAAAGGAATTAAAATAGGAAAAGAATTAAAATTATCTCTATTTGCAGATGACATGATCCTATATTTAGAAGATGAAAAAAACTCAACAAAAGGCTACTAAATCTGATTAACAAATTCAGCAAAGTAGCAGGATACAAAATCAACCTAAAAAAATCAGTAGCTTTTCTATATGCCAACCATGAATCTACTGAGAAAGAAATCCAGAAAACAATTCCATTTACAATAACCTCAAAACCAATAAAATACTTAGGAATAAA
The DNA here is from genome assembly GCA_004027185.1 of Glis glis. NCBI lineage: Eukaryota > Metazoa > Chordata > Mammalia > Rodentia > Gliridae > Glis > Glis glis. The sequence goes on from PVJS01048152.1 coordinate 14,000, forward strand.
CCTAATGAAGGAGGTAAAAGACCTCTACAGTAAAAATTATAAAACATTAAAGAAAGAAATTGAAGAAGATCTTAGAATATGGAAAGATCTCCCTTGCTCTGGGGTAAGCAGATTAAATGTTATCAAAATGGCCATTCTACCAAAAGTGATCTGCAGAGTCAATGCAAACCCTATCAAAATACCAATGTCATTCTTCACAGACCTAGGAAAATCAGTCATAAAATTCATATGGAGAAACAAAAGACCCAGAATAGCCAAAGCAATTCTCAGCAATAATAACCATGCAGAAGGCATCACAATTTCTGACTTCAAAGTATACTACAGAACTATAGTAATAAAAACAGCATGGTATTGGCACAAAAACAGACACATAGACCAATGGAACAGAATAGAAGATACAAAAATAAATCCACACACTTATAGCCAATTGATTTTCAACAAAGGTGCTAGACACATAGGTTGGAGAAAAGACAGCCTTTTCAACAAATGGTGTTGGGAAAACTGGTTATCCAGTTGTAGAAAAATGGAACTAAATCCTTACCTCTCACCCTGCACAGGAGTCAACTTGAGATATGGATCAAAGACCCAGAAGTTATACCAGAGACTTTAAAGCTACTAGAGGAGGGCATAGGTCCAGCACTCCAACATATAGGCACAGGTAGAAACCTCAACAAGACCCCTAAAGTTCAGGAAATTAAAACAAGAATTAATAAGTGGGATGGCATTAAATTCAAAAGTTTCTGCTCATCAAAGGAAACCATCATGAGTTTAAAGAGAAAGCCTATAGAATGAGAGAAGATCTTTGCCAGCTATCCCTTTAATAAAGGACTAATATCTATAATATACAAAGAACTTAAAAGACTTTACACACACAAAAAAAAAACCCAAACAAGAAATGGGCCACTGAATTGAATAGAAACTTCACAAAAGAAAAGATTCAAATGTCCAAATAAATACATGAAAAAATGTTCAACATCATTAGCAATCAGGGAGATGCAAATCAAAACTACACTGAGATTCCATCTAACCCCAATCAGAATGGCAATCATCAAGAAGTCAAAAAATAATAAAATGTTGGCAAGGATGTGGGGAAATTGGAACTCTTTTTTTTTTTTTTTTTTTTTTTGCAGTACCAGGGATTGAACCCAGGGGCGTTTTACC
>PVJS01048153.1:0-15159 GCA_004027185.1 Glis glis
ACCGCAAAAAAAAAAAAAGAAATCATGATTTACATAGATTTTTAACATAATACAAGTTTAAAAAATATAGTCTAGATGCAACAAATAAGCAGCAGTTCAAAAAAAAAGTCAGAGCCGGGCGTGGTGGCGCAGGCTTGTAAGCCCAGTACTTTGGGAGGCGGAGACCGGAGGATCCGGGTTCGCGGCCAGCCTCAGCTCTGGCTCTGGCTCTGGCTCTGTCTCTCTCTCTCTCTCTCTCTTTCTCTCCTTAGTGAGGCCCTCCGCAACTTCGTGAGACCCGGTTTCAAAAATGAAAGTATAAAAAAAATAGGGCCGGGGGCGTAGCGCAGAGGTAGAACGCCCCCGCATTCAATCCCCGGTTCCACAAAAAAATAAATAAATAAATAAATAGAAAGTCAGAAGCAGCACATAAAGAAAAAATGTAACATTGGGCTATGGTAGACACAAAGGGATATGAATAAACTAGATAGCAAAGAATGGGCTGTATTCAAAAAAATGGAAAGGAGGAGCAATAATAAAAATATATTCGGAGACAGAAAGACAAACAGTATGCCCAGAGAGAAGAAAAGTCTGGTGTGGCCTGTAATACATATCACCTAGAGAGGGAGACTATTCAAATCTCAGTTGGGAGGGTGGTATTAGGATGATATGAAGACCTTTTTCTTTCACAGCATACTTATTCATTCTACCTCTGAATTTAAAATTACTTCATTTACTTAAATATATTACTGACAAAGTATATTACATATGAAAGCATGAAAAATGATGAAATGTTCAATACTAGATAGCTTAGAAAATTCAGAACTCAAAGAATTAGTCTAAAAAACAAATTAATAATTAAAATAAACATAAGAGTCTTAGTCACCTTGAGGTGGGTAGCTTTGTAAGACAGCTTCCAATTATTCTCACTTCTAGATATGTACACAAGATTATGAACTAATTAGTATTATGAGGCAATGAGAGTTACTTTTCTTCAGTGTATCACAGCTATACTATATCAAATTAGAAGTTAGAAAGTAAGTGGACCACAAGATTTAACTTAAGCTATAAAGCACCAGCAGATGTAAACAGCATTAAATGGCCATAGTAAGAGTTGAACTGAACTTAACTGAAGTTTATTATGGGCCTTTCTTCTCCCCACATGATTCCTTGTACTTACATGAATGGCTGAAGCACCTATTCTGGTGGACCACCATAAGGATTCCATAGGTATTAGGCTATGCAAGGACCTAGGCTACCCCACCCCTCCATATTCACCTGACCCCATAAGACTGATTTACAGTATGAAAGAGGATGTTGGTCCATTTGAGAGATTTTCCATTTGGCCATAGATTCCTAACACAGGGCTCCCCAGAGTCTATTGACTCCCCAGAGTCTATTACATGTTTCCCATGTAACGCCAATAAGTGCCACCCACAAAGGCTTTTTTGTTCTACACTACCAAATCGCATTCTATAACCCCAAAGCATACTGTTTTAAAGTATTATCCTTTTTCTGAACTCTTTAGATACAAAGGAAAATTATTTTTAACATATTCATAATCACAAAAAAATTAACTGACATTTGGCCCACCAAAGCAAACAACAACAACAAAATTTTCATCCTTTAACATTTCTGCATAGGGTGGTAATACTTTATTTGAATCCCCCAGCTTTCCAATATTCAAATTTTTGTGCAGGGTGAGAAATAGGGGTATAATTTCATTCTTCTACATATGGTCTTTTGTTCTTCCATATGAATTTTAGGACCTTTTTTTTCTAATTCTGTGAAGAATGACACTGGTATTTTTATAGGAATTGAATTGAATCTGCAGGTCACCTCTGGTAGTACAGCCATTTTGCCAGTCAAAAAATGGGCAGTTTAACTGAACAGACACTTTTCAAAATAAGTAATAAAAATTGCAAACACAAATATGAAAAAATGTTCAATTTTACTAGCAATTAGGGAAGTACAAATCAAAACTACACTGAGATTCCATGTAACTCCAATTAGAATGGCAATCATCAAGAATACAAATAATAATAAATGCTGGCGAGGATGTGGCAAATAGGAACTCTTGTACACTGATGGTGGGATTGTAAATTAGTACAACTACTATGGAGATCAGTATGGAGATTCCTCAAAAGACTAGGAAGGCAACCATGACATGACCCAGCTATATCACATCTTGGTATTTTTCCAAAAGAATTAAAATTAGAATACTATAGTGCTACATGTATATCCATGTTTATGGCAGGGCAATTCACAACAGCCAAACTATGGAACCAAATTAGGTGTCCATCAACAGATAAATGAATAAAGAAAATGTGGTATATACACACAAAGAAACTTCACTCAGTCATAAAGAACAAAATTATATCATTTGCAGGAAAATGGATGAAACTAGAGAATACTATGCTAAGAGAGATCAACTAATCTCAGAAAGTCAAGGGTCATATGTTTTTTCTCATATGTGGAAGCTAGAGAAATTAGAAAACAAAAGGTACTTCAGATTAATGAGAAGAAATACCAGTAGAATAGTAGAAGGTAATTGGGAAGGGAGGCGGGAAGGACAAAATGGAGAATTGAGGAAGGAAATAGTTCAAATAATGTTATGTCCTAATAACTAACATTATTTGAATTAGGTATTATTAGTAATCTCACTAACATGTACAGGGAGGAAGGAGGGGCGCAGGGTGGGATGCAGAGGGTAATACACCAAACAATGTGTGCATGTATGAATGTATCACTTTGAATCTCACTATGCTGTATAACTACAATGCACCAATAAAAGTATAAAAAATAGAAATAAAAATGACTATGATCTATTGTTTCCAAGACAATCAGATTCTAAAATTTAGATGTCTGACTTGCTCTTTCAGAATGAGTAATCAGTTTATTGGGTTCTAAGTTGAAATCCCTGGCAATAAGAGATAAATTTCTATCTGTGGAAAGATTTGGTTGTAGTGAATAGAAGGGTAAATTGGGGAAGAAAAAAGAACCATGGCGTCAAAGTATTTCTCTGATAAGTCATAAAATGATCCCATCCATCTCTAAATTATACTTAAAGTAGATAAAAATGTGACCTATCCTTAGGCTGAGCCAAATACTTGAGCCCTTAGCACATAAACTACAGCTAATCATCTTCCTAAAAGACAATAAGGACAAGAGATAAATCAAAAGGTCAAATTCACATAATGTGCTTCCTTAATTAGAGTATAGATGAAGAACTCTCAAATTTATAGGTAAAATGTAGGTCTGAAATATATTCATCTCAGAAACAGGCCAAGATATAAAAAAAGAAGCAAGTTCAAGGATATTGAGCACTGAAAGAGATTGCTAAAATCATTCAAGCATTAACTAAAAGCTCAAATTTTATCAGAGTATATATAAATCAACATTATTAGGTATGGCAATCTAGTACATCCTTATGATAGTGACATCTGGCTAAGGAACCCAAATAAATGTTTAATGACTATTTATGAGTATCAGGATTCTAGAAGGAAATAATTTTAACAGGACAGTTTTTGTCTTTGTTAGTTAAATTTCATTAACACAGCCACTGAAATAAGTTATCAGTTTGTTCAACTGGACTAATTCCACAAATTTCTTCATTTGTTTATATTATGCAGTATGGTTTCTTTCCTTAACAAACAAGGTAACCAGTGCAGTGCTGGTCATAGAATAAATCAGTCTACTGCTGACTTTTAAAAGTCAATAAAATATTTCAATGAAGAACTATAATGAAATACCATGTTATAAAATATTGAGGGATGAAATCAAACATAATTGTACATAGATTCTGAGAGGGTCCCTATCAGAAATATTTGGAACCGGAAATATTTAGATTTCAAATGTTTTCAGATTTTGGATTATTTGCATATACATAATGAGATACCCTGGGGATAGAACTCAAATCTAAACACAAAATTCATTTATGTTTCAGACACCTTATACATATAGCTAGGAGGTAATTTTATATAATATTTTTAGTGTGCCCATGTTTTGACTGTTATCCATCATAAAAAGTCAGATGTGAAATTTTCTACTTATGGCATCATGCCAATACTCAAAAATTTTTTTATTTTGGAGCATTTCAGATTTTGAATTTTCACATTATAGGTGCTCAACTAGTAGTCTGCAAATATAACAAAGTCCAAAAACTCTGAAATCTGAAACACTTCTGCTCCCAAACGTTTAGAGTAAGGGATATACAACCTTTATTTATAGACTTTTACTCAGATGTTTACTGTTGATATTTCAGACAGAATAATTAATTTAACAGGGTAACTCTGTTTGGTGACATCCCTACTAAACAAGTCAACAATTCCCTTAAGTTTGACTGCAATTACTTGTAAAGCTATAAAAACAAATGTCTTCCTCTTGAGTATAAAGTGTTCAAACACTACAAGTCATTGTGGCAATATGCACTGCAGTAAGCACAAGCACTTCAAGGAAGGTATGCAATTGTTTTCAACGTCTTAACAGTTACTTATTCATATCTAATGCTGGTTTTTCATTTATATTTGTAGTGTCAAACTAGTTCTCTCTTTTTTAATGTATTTATTGGTGCATTGTAACCACACCTCATATTGAGGTTTAGTGTGATAGAAACATATATGTACATAGCACCCTGTACATTTCCCTCTGGATTCTGTCCCCTCCCCATTCGCAATGTTGAAATTCGTATTGATCGCTTCACAAATGTACATAGGATTGTTTGAAGTGATTCCTTCATCAAGTATCCTCACTCTCTACCCCTCTACCCTCCACAAATCCCCCTCCACTATTCTACTAGTCTCTCTCCTTATTTATTTGAAGTCTATTTTGTTTTCTGGTTATTTTCTAGCTTCCACATGAGATAAAACATTTGACCCTTCACTTTCTCAGACTGGCTAATCTCACTTAGCATAATATTCTCAAGTTCCATCCATTTTCTTGCAAATGACATAACTTTATTCTTCTTTATAGCTGAGTAAAATTCCACTGTGTGTATATATACCAAAGTTGTGTAACCCATTCATCTGCTGACAGACATCTAGGCTGGTTCCATAGTTTGGCTATTGTGAATTGTGTTGTTACAAACAAGGATATTAATGTATAGCTATAATATTCTGACTTCAATTCCTGTGGAAATATACCCAGGAGAGATAGCTAGGTCATATGGAGGTTCCATACCCAGTCTTCTTAGAAATCTCTGCACTGATCTCCACAGTGGCTATACTAATTTGCAATCCCACCAACAGTGTATAAGGGTTGGTATTTCTCCACATCCTGGATATTTGTATTCTTCATGATTGCCATTCTAACTGGAGTTAGATGGAATCTCAGTGTAGTTTTGATTTGCATTTTCCTGACTGCTAATGATGTTGAACATTTTTTCACATATTTATTGACCATATGATTTTCTTTTTTTGAGTAGTATCTGTTCAGTTCAATTCCCCATTTTTTGATTGGGTTATTTGTTTTTTAGTGTTAAGTTTTTTAAGTTCTTTGTATAGTTTAGATATTAGTTCTCTATCAGAGGAGTAGCTGGCAAAGGTTTTCTCCCATTCTGTAGGTTCTCTTTTCAGACTCCTTAAAACTCTCTTTTCAGTTTCCTTTGCTGCATAGAAGCTCTTTAATGTCCTCTAAATACATTTGATTTAAAAATTTAGTACAGGTGGCATGTAAATAAAAATTAAAGGTGGGAAGCAAATGACTCAGCTTTGGAAAAAACTGGATTAGGCATCTTGATAGCCTTTGTCCTTCTGTTCACTACTTAATCTGTCAGGTCCATAGGGTACAGAATGATCAAGAACCTCACCAATCCTCAGGGACTTTTTTAAAATATTAGGAAACCTAATATTTTTGATTTTATAAAAATAATTAAGACTTCATTGAGAATAAAGTAAACTGATGTCCAATATTGCCACTAATGTACATGGTAATATTTACTTTACCGTTTAATAAATGTTTGGTCACAATTAAAAAGGAAAGCTCCTTCAAAGCAAATTTATTTACAGCAGAAGATATTTTTAGTTGAAATACCCAAAATGTATAAATTACTATAAGCTTTAATATTTAAAAAATGTCCCTTATGGCTGAATGCACATCTGCAAAACCTGTTTTAGAACTTTCCATTATCTTATTATCAGAGAAGGAAACCAATCCAAACTGAAGAAACTAACAAAGTTATGAGAGAAATTTAAAAAGAATACCAAAAAGATTTGAGCGAAGACAGAATCATAACATTGGCCGGCTAAGGTGATGCTATGAAGACAATAAAACTCACCTGAATTACATTACTATTACTTTTCTTCAAGTCATACATTAAAAAGAAGTACATATTTGCACTGCAATCTAGCCTGTTTGTCCATCAAAACCATTACCTCTCAACTAAAATATATCTGTCACCAACAATGACACCATTAAACTCTATAGCCCTGGGACTCAATGGTAGTACTTTTCATTTTCCATTAACATATTCAGGTGATTTTTGTTCAATGAATATTTATTGTGGGATAACTACGGTATGTTCGGAAAAGGCTTAAATAAAAATACATGGTTCTTGACATTTATAGCAAGAAAGAAATATATAAGGAAAGGTAAATAAATAATTACAATATGATTTGATAAGTAATAAAATCTTGTGCATAAAAGTAATGTGAAGGTTGGTATGATTATGTTGAGGGACAGGATGAGGCACAAACTATTTACCTACACAGTCTCTATCTTCTCCTTCTGTCTTACTGATGGAACTCACCACATTTGAGGTGGTAATATGCCCTGTTAAACATTCCTCAGTCTCCCTTGCAGGTAGAGGGAGCTATAAATAGAGAATTATGTAGAATTCCAGGAATCTTTTCAAACTGAACTAAAAATTATGCCCTTTCACATAATCCTCTTTCTCCAATTCTTCTCTACCAGCCCTGAACAGATAAGAAGCAGTCTGGGACACTGATGATGTTGGGTTTGCCATACAGGCTCTGGACTGCCTCCTCCAACAGTTATTTTACATGAGAGGAAAACGAATCCTTTTTCAAACCACTCTTATATGTCTTTTCTGTTATGAGCAGTCACGTTTTTTCTTCTAGATATAAATGACACACACACACTGAAATTAGTAAGATTATGTTAATAAAGAGGCTATTCATGTATGGGATATTGAAAGATGGAGAAAATTTATCAAGCAAACATGAAGAAGAAAGTCATTCTACTAAGGAAGAGTGATTGAAACACAGTATGTTCACCATGAAGAGCCATGTGGATGGTGGTGAGGCATGGAGGATGAGGAGATGCAGCTAGAGATTTGGCAGGAACCAGATTTTAAAAGGATCCTGCAGGACATGAAGGAACAAATAAGGAGCAAAACACTAAAGAATTTCCAATAAGGAGATAACATGCTGAAATGTGTATTTTGGAATAAGGGTAATAAATCAATCAGAAACACCATTTAGAAAAGCTACTATAGTCATTCAGGTGATTGATGAAGATAACAGAGAGGGTAGGTATTAGAAATGGCATGAGGGAACTTTCTGGAGGAATAGCAAAGTTCTAGATCTTAGTTGGAGTACTGGTTACAAGAGTATATCCAGCTATCAAAAGGTGAATTGTATACTTAAGACACATTTTATTGTTTCCAATTATATTTCAATTTTTTTTTAAAAAAGCACTTGAACTACAGCAGGCTAAACAAATGGAGAGGGACAATTAGAAGTCTGTAGAGAATAAAACAAACAAGATATAGTGATCAACTAAATGTGGGAAAATAGGGGAGGGAATCTAGGATGACTTTCAATATTAGATTTAGAAACAAAGTAGGGAGTGGGGAGGTAAGAGAAGAAAAAGGAGAACTTAAGAGTTTTAAGTTTTATTCTCTAAGGCCTTCATTTCTTCCAGATGAGTATATCCTGTGGCTTTGCTGGTATTGGTCAGGCTTAAATTTGGATATATAACATGTGTGTCTCATTCTGAGACCCAGGCTTAAAAAGTAGCTGCTATTTAAGCATGTTCTTCTCAGAGAAAATGGTAAGAGTGCAAGAAGGTAGTGGGCTTCTGACAATGTGGTATATATAGTCAACATAATTTTACTTGGCCATAAAAAACAAAATTATTTCATTTGCAGGAAAACATATGGAACTAGAGAATATTATGTTAAGAGAGATCAGCCAGTCTCAGAAAATCAAGGGTACTGTATGTTTTCTCTCATATGTGGAAACTAGAGAGAAAACAGGAAACAAAAGGGACTTGAGATAAATGGAGAGATCAGTAGAATAGTGTAAGGGGATCAAGGGAGGGAGGTGAAGAAGGGAAAAAGAAAAATTGATGAAGGAAACATTTCAAATAATACTATGTCCATATATGAAGTAATCACTACCAATCTCACTAACATGGACAGGGAGGGAAGAAAGGGAAGCAGGGTGGGATGTGGAGGGAAACACAACACGTGCTGTGTTGCCTGTATGTTTCTATCACTTTGAACCTCATTATTATGTATAATTACAATGCACCAATAAAAGTATACTTAAAAATGTAAAGGGCCCAAATAATAATGAAAACTGTGACTTTGTAGTGGCACCAACTTCATGGCTGCATGTGCTGGACAGTTCTGCTAACTGTGATGACTGGTGAGATTTATTGAGCAAATAAAACATCCTATGATGGCAACAATGTGGAAGGTAAGAAAAGAGTTCAAGAGCTCAACCAGATACTTGCTTGGATAAAAAAGGGATAACCAAGTAGAAGGAAATAAGGGAAGATACAGGAGGTATTTAAGAAGTATTCCAAGTGATGGTTAAGCTCAGTATGTGGCAACTGAGGGAGATTAGAATTTACAAACATCAAAGAGGTAGAGAACTAGGAAGCAAGATGATTTCAATAGACAACAACTATGAACAAGGTACTAGTTACTTAATAAATGAAGGGGACTGATCTAGAAGCCATTAAATTGTGGTAGTAATAAAAAGAAAAGGATAATATAGATGATCAAGTCTCAAGGAAGAGATTTTATAATTGGTATATATGAAAATTATACATGTTTATAGGGTACCATGTGATATTTCCATATATATATATTATACTATATATTATATAATGAATATTCAATATATATAGAACATTATACAATATATACAAAATTATATAATACATATAATATATATGAGTATATATTATACATATATTATATACAATATATATAGAACATTATACAATATATATAAAATTATATAATATATATATAGTTTTATCTATATTTATAATGTTCAAATCAGGGTAAAAGTATTTATCTCCTCAAACACTGATCATTTTTTTTACGGTGAAAGCATTCAAAGTCCTTTCTTCTACTTTTCTTTAAGTACACAATACATTACTATTATCTACAGTAACCTTATTACAAAACAGAATGCCAGAACCTTTTCCTCCTATCTAACTATAACTTAGCACACATGAATCAACTTTCCCCTGCTGCCCTCCTCCCCACTCTCCTCCCCAGACTCTGGTGACCACTGTTCTACTCTCAACTTCTATGAGTTTAGACTTCACATATTAGTGAGAGCATGGAGAAGAGATGTTTACGATTAGAATACAATGGTCACCTGAAATAGTCATCTGTTCCCATCCAATAAAGGGAGAGGAAAAGATGACTAAAAAGGTGGAAGGGGAAAGAGGAGGGAAGGAGAGGAAAGAAAAGACAAAAGTCAGGCCTAGAGATTTTAGGAGAGAGAGAGAGAGAGAGAGAAAACAGCTTCAACTGGGCAGCACTGAAAGGAAAGCAATGGCTTTAGGAAAGTAGAAAATTCCATTTGGGAAAATGAGATGATCAAGTCAGACTTTCACAAAGGAGCGAATGCGTACTATCTGCAAAGCTAAAAGCTGTGTGTGTGTGTGTGTGTGTGTGTGTGTGTGTAAAGTATATATAAATGCACATGTATATATAGATATATATACGTGCATAAATACTCTAGTAAGAAATATAAGTATTGTTATTTTACAGATAAGGGAACTGAGGTTTATGATTAACTTTTTCAAAGTCATGCTGTCAGTGAAGGGGCTGAACCAGGGATTATACTGCCTTCTGTATGAATCCATTACAGACACTCACTTTTTAATGACATTTGTTAATTTATTAAATTTCTTACATCAACTTTTTACTTTACTCTCTAGCCTAGGTAATCTGTTCCCCTCAAGGAAAAATATTTATTAGTTCTACTTTTAGTCTCTGTTTATGCCACTATCTCTGAGAGAAATGCTTTTCCCTCAATACAACCCCTAATCCAGAATCCCAAAATTCATCTCCTCCCCTCTAAAAAATCAACAAATAACTATGCATGACTTAATTCAGTATTTTACCAGATAACCCTTAATATTCAACTCAATTATCAAGAGAGCAATACTTTAGTGTTAGTTTATTCTTCTTATTATATTTAAGTCAATAAAATTTAAAACATAATCCATAATTCAAGCACTTATGGCAGAATATGCACATTAATTTTACTTACCAAGTCATATATCTGGTTTGCCAACTGTACCTTCTCATCTGCATCTTCCAAAGCCTTATAGTAGTCCTGAATAAAAACATTTTCATTTCAAAAATGAATTAATTTTAAAATATGCAAATGTTGGACATATTACAGTATTTTCATTATAATATGTTGGTACCATTGTCAATCATCCTAAATTAGCAATAAAAAGTCTCTTAGGGATTGGGTGTGATTGAGGGAGGATTAAAAATTATGGACAATTGCCAAGAACTAAAGGAATATGCTCAGAATTCCTAGAAAAGATATAAAATAAATACTATTCCAAGTACAGCCTCTATACTAAAAAAAGCTATGTGAGCTAATGAATAGTATTTAAAAGAAAAAAAGTATCAAGATTTATCTAACTTGTAAAGCACATTTTACAGAAAGGATTCTGATCTGCATGTCCCTATTAGCTCCAATTGTTCTAAAGTTCCCAATTAAAATTAGGTATAAATCCATACAACTCAATCCATACTTCAGAGTGTAAAGCAAATTGTTTTTTTTTTTTAGAAAGAAAAAGAATTCTATGAATGTCTGTGGGGTACCAGACCTTTCAGGATATATTCAAGTTGTGCTATACCAAACACTTATGATCAATGACTTTGGGATATATATATTATCTATTTTCAGACATACCTGGGCCTCCAAGTATCTTCTAAGACAGGACCACTTCTCTTACAGATTCTGATTTTTTTTTCTCCTAACAGAAATAATCTTTCCTCCACATGGTAGAATAAATAAACACAACTACTCATTTGTAGTATCCAAATTCCTTTCTTAGTTAATCCTTGAACAATTCTATGCAGGTTGGATGTAGGGAGGTTAAATTATTATTCAGTGATTTTTTTTTTTTGATACTAGGGATTGAAGCCAGGAGCATTCTACCTCTGAGCTACACCCCCAGCCCTATTTTATTTTTGCTTTGAAACAGGGTCTGATAGGTTGATGAGCGTCTCACTATTTGCTGAGGCTGTCCTCGAACCTGAAATGCTCCTGTCTCAGCCTCCCAAGTGCATGCGCCACCATGCCCGGCTATTATTCAAAGACCTGTCCAGTGTCATGGAGTTAAATGGCAGAGTCATGACCAAACCCAAGTCTTGTAAGTTGTTCTTCTAATGTATCCTTAAATAAACTAGATCATATCTTTAAAGCAAACCTTGGGATGGGAGCTAATACCCATTCTAATCTGGAAGAAAGCTCTATATCCTATAGAACTAATAAAAACTCAAAGAATTTTGTATTTCTAGATCCAATTCATGTACAAACTTAGAGTTTTAAACAGAAAGACTTTTTTAGGATTCTTTTAACTCTTAAGATTCTGTTCTTCTGTGAATTCACCAACTTAGGTACCCAGGAATATCTAAAATATGCTCAAAATCTACTGATTTTTACTGCAAATTATGGCCAAAATTTTTTTAAAAAGTATTATGTCTCTAAAAACAAGGCAATTTAATTATATGTAATTAGAAAAAAAAATTAAAGGGGAAAATGTATTTTGTAAATTGTTCTATAACTCTAATAGTAACTAATTAAAGAATTTTTTTGGTAGTAGGGACAGAACCAAAGGGCATTCTACCTCTGAACTACACCCTCAGCCCTTTTTATTTATTTATTTATTTTATTTTGAAACAGGGTCTTGCTAAGTTGCTGAGGCTGGCCTCGAAACTGCAATCCTCCTGTCTCAGCCTCCCAAGTACTGGGATTACAGGTGTACACCACCATACTTGCTATGAGGATTTTATAAATAACCAAAATGCTTTGATGTTTAAAAATGCCTATACCTGAAGCTCTAAAATACAATAAGTTATTTAGGTTCTAAAGAGTTATTGACAATTTCTCATATTTTGATATGCAGAAATCTACTTAACTTTAAAATATCTTTTTTAGAGGGTCCCAATATTTATTGATAAATCATCCAAAGTGTTACACATACTTTTTTGATGGATGCCATCTGTTCTTCTCTCCATTCAGGTTTATTTTTCTTTGCATTCATAAAGAATTCACTGACTCTTTGTTCTAGTTGATCCATTGCATCTGACATAATAGAAACATTTCATATTTAGATAAGCAAACTCATATAGCAAATATAAATACTTTGGTTTGGGGGAAAAATCTGATAACATATACTGTTTTGCTTGGCCAGTACCTTAAATATGCTATGTTTTGATTTCACATAGAATGCCTTAATGGCCTTAGTTTAAAAAAAATGCAATTTTCCTTCCTGACAATTTTTTTGTTGCTGTTACTTCAAAACTTTTTTCAATAATCAAACTAAAGTCAACAACATAGGCTCTATACCATAGTTTTTTAACAGTACAGCCTTGGAGTGAAAGTGAATGTGACAAAACCTAATTGCTTACTGAAAGTACCATTGGATAACTGGATAATCATCACATTTCTTTCTCTTTTTTTTTCTTAAAACTTTTTTCAGTACTGGGGATCAAAAGTAGGACCGTTCTACCTCTGAACTACATCTCTACCCCCCTTTTTTTTAATTTTATTTAATACAAGGTATCAACAAATTACCCAGGCTGGCCTCAAACTTTCAATCTTCCTTGCTTCCTAAGTCCTTCCTTAGTTGCTGGACTTACAGGGGTGAGCCACCATGCTCAGCTCACTCCCAGCATGTCATTTAATAAGAAAAAGTGATAAAAAAGATTTTAACCATTTGTTATTTAGCACTAAGCACCCCATCACCAAATATCACGACTGAAAGTAGCAGGTGCATTTATTCACTTAATATACTATTCTATTTATTTTATATAAGTTTTCTTCGAAGTATGTGCCAAGAATAATCATTTCACTGCATGTCTGCTAAAAAAGGAAAAATACATAAATGGGATTCTGTTAGATGAGTTGAGGAAAACTTTTTTACTATATTACTTTAAAGATCTTTGGTGCAAAATAGCTTTTTAAAGATTCTAAGACGTCCCTCAGTTACTCATAATAGATATCAACTTTAGAAAACTCTAGTTATTAAAAAAAGTACAAGTTTAAAAAACCTGTAATTTGCATAATCTAAATCCAAAATTAAAAAAGAATTTAAAATTTTTAGTAAGGATAAGGTTTAAAATAAGAACAACCTTTTATTTAATGCCTACCTTATACCAGAAACCGTACATTCAATTTTATTTGTATTATTCTGAATGCTCACATGACTCTCTTTTCATAGACAATGAAAACCCTTCAGAAGTGGTAACGCAGCCAAGGTCAATGAGCAAATTAGTGATGTCCTAAAATAAACTCAGCTCTGACCCCAAAGTCTATGCTCAATCTTGCAAAGAGCACCACTTCAGAGAATCTTTAGCATTTCAACTACATTAAAGTGAAAATGGATTTTGAGATTGCTGGATAAACCACACATACAATTCAGACTTCTACTCCACAGCTCCCCAAACAGAAGAAGATGCCCAGTAAAAGAAAGTGTAAATAGAAGAAGGTGATAAGGTGCTCCAAGAAACTGACACGAGGCTGCGAAGAATACACTCATGAACAAAGGGTACAGAAGTGCTATGTGGTGGTGGAAATGAAAAGGGCAAGTTCCTAGCTACCCGAAGTGGCCCCTGAGCTATCTACCTCCAGTCCTTGCTCTGTGAAAGAGCAAGATTAATTTTGGGAAAAAGTCACCAGACTACCAAGCTATCACTGAAAGAAAAAGAAAAGCCCACAAATAACCAAATTTTTATAACATCAGGCAAGAAACTTTCGTAAAATCTTATTTCTCTCACTCATTCTGATTGAGAAAAGGATTATGCCATTGACAAGACAATTCAAACTTAGCCTATAATTACTCCTCGCATTTCTTTTAATAAGGAATTGGGCAGTCCAAGTTCACCAGGGTCTCTAAAGATCCACATACAATCTATGCTTCTATGTTTTCTACTCTTGAAAAAATATGAATAGAATGAACTTTAACATAAGTATTAATGTTGAAATCTAAGTTTGACACATGAAGGCTCAAGTGAATTGCTTAACATTTATACACAGATGTCCAGTAAAACATATACAGTGTCTACTCTCAATGAAGAGGTAATCAATATTTTGCAGTGTGAAATCTGAGAAAAGAATACCCATGCCCTATTGCCTCCTTCTCTTGGAAAAGCAACAAGAAAAGTTGTGTTGGAGGAAAAGCAGCAACAAGATACAGCACCGCTGGTGATGTTTTTGACAACTCCTAAGGTATCAGCGGACTGACACGGAGGAGAACTGGCAGCGCGGGAGGCGCCAGCGTCGATGGCATGCAAGTCTGGCGCTGAACGCGCACGGCGAGCAAGAGTGAAAGCGCCGACTTACTCTGCACCTGCAGATCCATCTCGCGCATCTCCGTGAAGCGGTCCCGCAGGTCCATGGGAAGCTGCTCAATCACTGTCAAAGGGAGAGTCCGTCAGGGGGCGGGGCCAGCGGCGAAGGGGCGCGATGACGTCACTGCGTGCGTGCGTGCGTCGGGGGGGCGAGGGAGCCGGCGGCTCACAACGAGGCTGCCAGTTACCGTGAGAAAGAACCCTCCCCCGCCTCCCCCTCCCTCCCGCCATCCCGCCTGCCCGTCCACTCGCGCTCTCGCCCGCCCGCAGGTCCCACGGGCGGCTCCCGCCGGCGCCGCGCACTCACTTTCCAAATAGTCTTCTAGGTACAACATCTCGGCCCTGAGAGCTGGGGGAGCGAAGGCGTCCGGGGG